>JAOVVH010000058.1:13805347-13821751 GCA_028566435.1 Scorpiodoras heckelii | reverse complement strand
TCGAGACTATGATATTCAATATGTCGCCCTTCCAAGGCCGATTCCTGCAGAGATAGTGTCAAAACAGAGGAATTTTCGAGCCCTGTGATCCGCGCGCTTGAAAAAATGATGACGTCATCAGTATTGATAAAATGCGTGGCCACTAGCATGAGTGTTTTAAGTGCCTACACAAAGTTGATGTGTTGAAAGCAAGAAAAATGGGTAAGTGTAAGACAATGAGCAACTCTGATTCTGATGGCTATACAGCTGGGTCAGAGCATCTCCAAAACTGCAGGTCTTGTGCGGTGTTCCTGGTATGCAGTGGTTAGTACCAAAATAGGTCCAAGAAAGGGCAACAGGTGGACCAGTGACAGCGGCATGGGCAGCCCAGGCTCACTGATGCACATGGGGATTGAAGGTTAGCCTGCCTGGTCTGATCCCAGTGAAGAGCTACTGTAGCAGAAATTGCTGAAAATTTTAATGTATCACAGCTTGCTGTGCATGGGGCTGCTTAGCTGCAGACCACTCAGAGTGCCCATGGTGAACCCTGTACACCACTGAAAACACCTACAATAAGCACGTGAGCATCAGAACTGGACCATGGAGCAATGGAAGAAGATGGCCTCGTCTGATGAATCTTGTTTTCTTTTACATCATGTGCATGGTCGGGTGCTTGTATATCAATTACCTCCGGAAGAGATGGCACCAGTATACACTATGGAAGAAGGCAAGCTGGTGGAGGCAGTGTGATGCTCTGGGAAATGCTCTGCTGGGAAAACTTGGGTCCTGGAATTCATGTGGATGTTACTTTGACATGTACCACCTACCTAAAAAGTGTTTCAGACCAAGTATACCCCTTCATGGCAACAGTATTCCCTAATGGCAGTGGCCTCTTTCAGCAGGATAACACTGCAAAAAATTGTTCAGGAATGACTTGAGAAGCATGACGAAGGGTTCAAGGTGTTGATTAAGCCTTCAAATCCCCCAGATCTCAATCCGATCAAATATCCGTGGAATGTACTGGACAAACAAATCCAATCCATAGAGGCCCAACCTCGAAACTTACAAGATTTAAAGGATCTGCTGCTGATATCTTGGTGCAACAGCACACCTTCAGAGGTTTTGTGGAGCCCATGCCTTGATAGGTCAGAGCTGTTTTGGTATCACAACAGGGGTACACACAATATTAGGCAGGTGGTTTTAATGTTATGGCTGAATGGAGTATATGTTTGCAGAGGTAAGGTGATCATTTACATCTAGTGTATAAGTTAATTCTCTTAGAGGAGAATTCATTCTCCTCTAAGAAGGGCTTGTCTGAAGAAACTGCTGATTCTGCCAAAAGTTCAGACAAAAGTAAATTTCCCCCAAATATTGTCGCTCAGTCAAGACATATTATATATAGTCCCTACTGAACCACTACTATTAAGGACATTATTACTACTTCTACTTCTTCTATGTTCTACAATATACCTTAAATTATTGCTTGGTTTTGTCAACTGGAAACAGACTCTGGAGTTAGCTTGGCTAAAAATTCATCTAAATCATGCTTTCATCTTCATTTGTGTTCTGCTTTGACAAAATCAAAGCAGTTCTGAAGCTCAGTCTCCATGTCATGACAGATCATCAAAAACTCCACCAAAGCATAATGTTAATTCTGTTGATCCACTTGGAAAAAGAACAACATTTATGTTTCGCGCAGTCCTGTTAGCCTTCTTTTAAAAGAACTGTGTAAATCCTGGACGACATAAATCTCAATCTCAGTAAATCTCTTCCATGTAAGATTACTTCACACTGAGTTTTCCCATTGTTAGCAAAATCCTAGGCAATAATCCATAGATGAAATATTTTAAGACAGGACAGGTTTCTTTAAACTACTGCCTTATCAGTGGAGAATAATATGGGCCCAGTGTGATTACTTCTCTAAAAACCTAATCATTTCCAATAATTTCAGATTTGGAGAGGGGAAAACATCTAGAAACATATGAAAATGTATTTGTACTTAATGCTGG
Organism: Scorpiodoras heckelii; assembly: GCA_028566435.1. Lineage (NCBI taxonomy): Eukaryota > Metazoa > Chordata > Actinopteri > Siluriformes > Doradidae > Scorpiodoras > Scorpiodoras heckelii. Next base: position 13,819,763 of record JAOVVH010000058.1, on the reverse strand, counting down.
GAAAATTTTGAATCAGTCGCAATCAATCCTTGATAAGTGAATTGCACAAAATACATTTATAATGAACATGAGAAGACAACTTTGCTTATAATAATTTCTATCACGTAAGCTAAAATCTGTTTTACCAAACTTGACTGAATTACAAGAGGATAAGGATTTGTGACACGTGTTAAACGTGTTGAGGTCCAGGAGCTGAGAACTAACATGAAGAGCACAAATCTCCAGGACCTGGGCTGATGCTCCAGTTACACCGGTTCCTTTGCGACTCATAAACCACGTGACTACTTCTGGGACGCTGTTTACTACCCCAGCGCGCTGCTGCTAGCCGGTGTGTTAGCGCCTGACCTGCCCTTAACCGCGCATGCGCACAGCTTAGCTCATTCCGCTCTATAGGGCTGGAAACAGTGAAAAGGAAGCGGCGGGGATTCAGCGGCACTCAATCACACCACTAGGGGGCGTCGGCGTCTCTCTCGCTCTATTTCTCCGGAAGAAAACCGCTCTGTCCCTCTTCTACTTCCTTTTTCTCCCTGAACGGAGTTTAGGTATGAGAGCTGCCTTTGTTTCTCTCTGTTCAATCTTCATCGAATCTCTGTTTAATTTTAACCATCCACTTTAAAATACGTCTAGTAAACACTGACATGCTGCTTATGTCCCTTTTTATAGCGATTTATGGTTAAACGGTAATCATTTTGTAGGTGAAATTAAGCGTAAAACCTTCACGTCATACTGCAGTCATGTTCAGGCCTGAGATGTGTGTGTGTGTGTGTGTGTGTGTCTGGTGCTAATGTTTGTTTTTGCTACAATAAATAAGACGGTGGTTTTGTATATAACTTTATAGCAGTTAGAAGTGAAGAGGTCATGTTGTTTTTGTGAAAGGAAACTCCACTGCTAACCGGTACCACGACCGGCTCCTAGACAGATTAGCCTAATAGTGAACTACTTCAGCTAATTGGCCTTGTGCTTTTCACTACCGGATCGAGGTTCGTGACTCACTGATGATGAATCTGAGTTTAGTTTTCTTGTTAAATTCTGTACTTAAAGGTAGTGTAGTCTCGGTTAGGTAGCTAAGCTAAGCTACAGGGTTTATTCTCTTGCTAGTAGACTGTATGAGTTGAGTGTAAAGAGCTTGTGCAGGAATGTTGAACCTGAGCTCTGAACATCCACAACTATGCAAATACACCTTCTAACTTCCTTAAGACATGAATTAAACCTGGTGTATTGGATGAGACAGAAGTGTAAAGTCAGCAGAGCTCTGTCCCTGCTGTGTTATGTTTCAGTATGGTGTGTGTTTGACTCAGACTGCTGAGTGTGTTGTGTTATATGTGCAGGAGGCACTATGGGCCGTGTGATCAGGGCGCAGAGGAAAGGTGCGGGCTCCGTCTTCAAAGCTCACATCAAGCACAGGAAAGGTGCTGCTAAACTCCGACACATCGACTTCGCCGAACGCCACGGCTACATCAAGGGAATCGTGAAGGTGAGGATTTTTTTCCAAAGACCGTTAACTGCTTTAGTGAAAGACAGATATAAATGAATGCTTCCATGTCTTTAAGGACATCATCCATGACCCCGGGCGTGGCGCTCCACTAGCTAAGGTGGTCTTTCGCGACCCATACAGGTTCAAGAAAAGGACCGAGCTGTTCATCGCGGCCGAGGGCATCCACACCGGCCAGTTCATCTTCTGCGGCAAGAAAGGTAACGGTCTTTTCCATATGCCCTGTGTGTCTTTGTATTAGTATTTGCGAGATTTATATACGCAGTGTATTCTGATGTTGCTTGGAATCACGTCGTAGTCTTCTGATTTATAGCTCAGCTGAACATTGGCAATGTGCTGCCTGTTGGTGTCATGCCTGAGGGTACCATCATCTGCAGTCTGGAGGAGAAGCCTGGTGACCGTGGAAAGTTGGCTCGTGCGTCCGGAAACTACGCCACCGTGATCTCCCACAACCCTGAGACCAAGAAATCCAGAGTCAAACTCCCCTCTGGAGCCAAGAAGGTCATTTCCTCCACCAACAGAGCTGTTGTTGGTATGTGGAACTAAACAGAAGCAAAACGTTTGCACTGGGATGAAGTTGATGGTTTAATAAATTATTTCTGTGGAACCTTGGACAGTTTAACTTTACATATTTAGGTGGACAAAAATTGTGAAAAAAAGTGAGCTTCTAATCATCCATTTTACTTAGAAGGAAAAACTTGAGTGGTATGTAATTATCACAAGTAGGGTTTAATTTAGTGCTTTCCTGCGTCCTCTGATCATTTCAGTCCTACTGTTTCATTCAAACTTCATGTAGAATTGCAGATTCCTTCTTTTTGAACTGACGCCAAAAAAGTCAAGAATTCAGTCTGCTATACATGAAGAGTTGGTAACATGCTTTTTCCCCCCTGCTAAAAGGTGTTGTTGCTGGTGGTGGTCGTATTGACAAACCCATCCTGAAGGCAGGCCGTGCCTACCACAAATACAAGGTTAAGAGGAACTGCTGGCCTCGTGTCCGTGGTGTGGCCATGAACGTAAGTAGTGGTGATTTCCCACATTGTTGTGTGATTCGTTACATTTTGTTGATGGCTCGTCCGTATTGACAGAAGATTGGCATGTTTAAGGTGTGCTATGTAAAATCACATGACAATTTTGGCAGTGATTAGAACAAATCTGTCAGGTTGTGGTGTTCTACTCTGACCTGCCTGCATTGTTTTCAGCCTGTTGAGCATCCCTTCGGAGGTGGTAACCATCAGCACATTGGCAAACCCTCAACCATCAGGAGGGATGCACCCGCTGGACGCAAGGTCGGTCTCATCGCTGCTCGCCGTACTGGCAGACTGCGTGGAACAAAGACCGTCCAAGAGAAAGAAAACTAAACTATATCTTAATAATAAAATGTGTCCAACCAAGTCAGGCTTGTTTGATGTCCACTTTTTCCTCATGTGGATGACTCGGCATAGTTAAAAAATCCAGAATACTGCATGTGGACAGGTTATTTTGGTCTTCAGCTGACCAGCTGGCCTAAAAAATCTTTTTATGCTTAATGTCCTTTTAGCTACTTTCTTCACTTTGATATTTGAGAACTAAGAACAGGAGACTGTAGTGATCCATGATCATCTAGTTAATACCTACACAGGTGGCACTCATTCAGCAGCTCCTTAACCTGGGAGTTAAAAGATTAAGGTTACAGTCCACGTAAAAAACATAAACAAATACACTTGCAAGATTTAGTTTTTCTTTATTCTTGAAGGGCGCAATGCTGTCTAATAGTTCTGTGCACAAAAAAACCTCACAAAGTGAAAGTTAACATTGCGACTGTGGCTCCAGAATTCAATGTCACTATGGCCAAAACAGAAGTCAGCAAAAAAAAAAGGGCAAAGAACTCTGTACAGTCAGTATTTTTAAAAAGAACACAAGGACAAAAAATGTTCCTCTTAAATCAAATTCTATTTTTTATGTTTCAGTGAAATACAACAAAATAAATTCTATAAAATAAAACAGCAAAATATTTAAATATAATATGGTGGGCAGAATAGTTTCATTTGCAGGAGTATTTGGTATTTTTTAGATAATCCAAAATGCTTTTCAAGTTACCAATTAAATACAATATTTACTGGTGTTTACCCTTATTCCTAAATATTACCTTATCTAGTTTAAGTTGCCATGTAACTAACCAGCAGTTCTCTTATAGTATAACCCTGCTTCTGTCCATTCTGCTCCAATAGAGTCCCCAGGCAGAATCTGTGTTCAAGTAGAATAAGCAAGTGAACAGACAGCACCCGAAGACTGTCGACTTTAGTGGCCAATGTTAATCTTTTTCCGTTTGTCTAATACAAGGTTCAACCATGGAGAGACAAACAAGCAAACTGTGTGTAGTCCACTAATGCTCCAGGCATCCTGGCATAGCAAACTGTTGCATATACATTTTCTCTTTCTAAAATTCCTATAATTCAAACTAAACATTTATTCCCACCAAGAACTGAGTGCCAAATGTTAGGTCAGAGGATACATATGTGCAATTCAGAAGCCACTTGTTTCTTACATTGATTTAAAAAAAAAAAAAAAAGTAGAAGTGATTTGGTTTGTGGGGAGGAACGGCTTGTCAGAATAGCTGTCAATTAGGAACTACGGCGGTTAGGATCACAGAACTTCCCTTTGGCTACACTAGTTTGGTGTGAAGCCATGCTAAAACGTTACAGCATATCAACTAGAGCTTTCAAATGATTCAATTAATACCAAAACAGAGGAAAGGCAATGAAAGTTTCCAGAACAATGTTATATCACCACTTATTTCAACCTAGCATCATGATCACCCACCCATTCCATCATGCCTACAGTACAGACAGCTCCAGAGGTGAGACAGATTAACCAAGAGTGGACATGGATAAAATAATGTAGAGCTGAATGACCAAAAGGGCCAAAAGGCAGATCAAACTGCACAACTTAGCACAGGTGATTAAACAGGGCTTTTTTCTTTTACTTTTTTTTTTTTTTTTGCATTTTTGTAGTTTTAAAGTTTTGTAAATCTGCAAGTCTCCAAACAGCATGTGGTGCTGATGGTTTGGAACAGTCAAAACTATTAGAATATGTACACCACCGTCACATGAGACAAGTGCATCAGGCCTGGCTTGTAACGCCACCATACACCATCCACTGCAGGCAGGATGTAATACTGCAGGGCAGACGGTGATTCTCCACCCCAGGGAGAGGAGGACAGGGAGCAGAATTTTCTGGAGACACAGTTTGTGGAGTGACGCTGCATGGTGGGGCCTGGGGCCTCGCTCTTTGCTTGAACGTCTTGCGCCCGGATGGAGGACAGGATGAAAACGTGGTGCTACTCTTTCGTCTGGGCAGGTGGCATCTCTTCTGGCGGCTCCCAGTTCTCTTGTGCTCGTGGACCTGGACGTTGAGGATTGTTCATATGCTGTGCTGCCGGACCAGTATACGGCTGACCATGGGGAAGGTTGTTTTGCTGAAAAAGGCAAAATACATCTTTAGTGTCACTTAAATGCAGAACTATTTGAAAGAGAATTGGTTTTCCCCCCATTGAAACAGGGATCATCCATTACCTGCTGATACTGTGTCCCTGGAGAGTGGGGATACAGAGACGTGTCTTCTGGTGGAGAAGAGTCCTGGTCATCAGGGGCTTCTTGCTCATCCTGCTCCTAAAAACATCATTCACTAATTAACCTTTAAGCTTATTTATAAATAAAACATTCAAACATGAAACACCAATCAGTTGTCAAAACTGATAGAAGTGTATGATAATGGTGACCCAAGCTTTAGTAAAGCCTTGACTAAAAAGGCTGGCTAAGCAATTGTGTTGAATGTGCATTAGGGATACATTTGAGACTAGCCTTAGCCGACTGAAGGGAAACATTAGATAATCATGATGACGACAAATAAACAAACCTGGCGGAAAACAAAAAGACAACCAACTACACAACATGCACAATTACTGTTCCTAAGAGGAACATACCAACAAATGTTTGTGCATTAAATACCACACTGATATAAATACCTGAACAAGAAAATCCTACACTTCTCTAGCATGCAACAATTGTTTATGCACCCAGTTAGACTAACATTTCTATATTTTGTGCGTGCTTTAAGCCAATTATCTGGTAAATGTAGGTAAACTTAAAAAGGCACTCAAACACACTTAACACACAAGGGTCAACTATAACACTATAGCCAAGGCTTAGAGTTTTCGATCATGTTGTGCATGACAATGAGGAAAGGAAACAGTTTGAGTTCATAAACACATTTATATCTGGACAAAAGACAGTTAACAGTGGGGACTGTTTGTTTGTGGGAGTGGGTAATGGATTTAGCTTCTGTATGCGCTGTGAACACCAACAGGTTACGCAGATGGCACCAGTGTGGCCGGGGCATACGAATCTTACAGTGTGTTGCTGCTGGCCTGTCACTTCCCCTGGCAAAAGCTGCTGTGGCGAGGACAGCTTCGGGCCTGCGTCCTCTTCAGACACCACCTCGTGCTTCGTTAAGTGACACTAGTTTGAAATGGCAGTTAATAGTGTATTCCGTATACTACACAAGTGTCAAGCGATTATTGGATACATTATAAAATTTTCATCATATTAAGCTAAACCAAATAGGCCACGTTTTTTTGGTAAAACAAAAAAGAAAAGAATTAAGCTCTCATAAAACAGAATATGACTTAAAAAGAATAAAAATGCTTATGCATTTTTATAAATGCCAACAACAAAACATTTACATTCTGTCTGGGAAAAAAAGATAAAAGTAAATTTTCGAAAACTCAAAGCCCTATCTATAGTTCAATACAGCTCTGGCATTTTGTGGTCACTAAACCATGCTACACGCACAACCGAAGAGAAATAGCATTAAATAAACAAGCTCTGTTTAAATCCCAGTTAGCATCCAGAGACTAATTTGCCTTAAATTCAAACACATTTTTTAATTGTATCCAATATGCAAATATTTTAACATGGATACTGAATAATGTATGCTCAATTAAAACCTTTCAGTCTTCAGAAGCCAAAGGGAAAGTAACACTTAAACAAATTACAATCATGCACCAATTAAACTGAATGATTTTAACAAGTAAAAAAAAAAAAAAAACTGCAAATGGAAGCGGTGTTTAAAAATTATGATGAACCTCTGACAAGCAATTTTATCTCCTGATACAACGGTACTATGTTAGCATTTAAAGTACATATTGTATGCTACCTATTATAAGGATTTGCATGGAACGTTTGCATTATCCATACCTCCTCTGGGCACAGCTCACAGGCCTTGGCTAAAGTCATGCGGGCACTGTGGGAACGCTCCAGGAAGTAGCCATTGGAGGTCTCATTGCTCTGAACAGGAGGTGACCAGTTGTTATACGTGTACTGGGCATTGCCTGTATATGGTCTGCGCTCTAGCTCATCACCAAGCCATTCTACAGCCCATGTCCACTTCCTCTTCAGGTCGCCATTACTCTGCAAACACAAGGAGGATATGTTAATGTATGGAATCACTAATACCATTATTAATGAGTGATTCTGAATAAACCTGAACATGTATTAACTCCAAGTTGTCTGGGGTACCTGAAGAATCTGATAGGCAACTGAGCAATTACTGAACAGTGCCACCATGCACTTGATGCATTGGTAAGCTCTCTTCTGGTAGTGATTTTTAGAGCGCTGAATGGTGTCAAACAGACCATCACGATCATCTGGAATCCCCTTGAGCACATTGTGGATCCTGGTGGATCACAAAGGAAGAATTAGTAACGATGGTGGTTTATGTAGTGCTGGTATGAAATCTGCTAGCAGGGCAAGTATAGGCTCACCTGTGAGTTTGCCAAGAGTCTTCAACAAGCAAGATCTGTAGCAGCAAGTCCAGGTAAGGCCTTAGCTCATATGTGTAGGAATAAGCAACCTATTGAAAAAAATATCGACACTTAAAATTTACATCAAGGCTCAACAAAAGAGGAAGAAGAAGCCTTCTGTGAACTGCTTAATTAAGGAATTAAACACTTCAGGACATGCTTTTAAAGGAAAATAATGACAGGCCTATGTTGTGTAAACAGTGATTTCCTCACCAGACTACTTTTCACTCTCTTGAAGTTGACAAGACAAAAAAATTGCAGCATGTCATATTACTGACAAACCGCAAAACCTCAATCCTGAAGACTATCCTATATCTAAAACCCTCAAGGTACAGCTTTACCTCTGTTACAAACCACTGACACTAGAGACTCATTCCAAAACTAAATATTTATGTACAGCATTTGTCACACAAGTCTCTATGAACAAGCTGCTACTACAGAAATTTTAACATATCTGAATCAGTGCATTAATATAAATTGTGTGTCCAGTACAACTGTTCATCCTGCGCTGCTAAAGAAAACTGAATCAACACAATCATAACTGAGCATTCAACAGTGCTGTAATTTATAATGTAGCATTAACAAAGCAATGATCAAAAGTCTTACAATGTCCAAAACTAGGCTCTTGGTTCTATGGTCTTTACCTGCCACAGCAGTTCACTGAGCACAGTGGAAGAAAACTGCGGATTCTCCCAGCAGCAGAAGCGCAACAGTTTGATGGTCTCCTCAGAGTTACTGCAATCCTCAATGATCTTCTTCACATAACTGGTGCGCACAAACAGGATCTCAGCCACCAGCTGATGCAGAGGCATGATGGGCTGAGTCAAGCTGGGATCACCATAAGGGTTTGCAAGAGGAGGGTTACCTACACAAGATGAACAAAAATTCACAAAAATTAGGATTTTTCACTGAAGAGTTTGTTCTGTTGTAGTATGGTGATGGTAGCAGCTGTAACAGCTGCTGTTCATGTGCCCTCAGCTCCAGGCAAAGCCAACAAGGCTCAAACACCTGGAGATGGCTGCTTTGTCAGTCACACAACACTGAGCAAGGATGTGAATCATCATCAGGCAACGGCTACAGAAACTGGGACAGAATACTAAATATTTGTGGCAAGAAAGAATATTGGTATGAAATTCACCATTGATTGAGGACTGCATACGGGATGTTACATCACAGCAACGCACCAGCTGCGACACCACTGTGTAAAGCTTCCCCAGCTCAGCATACTGGTACTTAATGGGTGGGCCTGGGCCCTCATCCAGAGCCACCAGCATGAAGGTCGCTGGCACACCAAGCTTCAATAGCTGTGTCTTCTCTGCCAAACCTAAGTCAAAGAACAGAAGTTACAAATAGTATGAACCTATACCCAAACACAGGTGATACCATCTTACACAATTCTTTTCAAAGAGATTCACAGACGCCTTACATTCAGTATAGCTAGTAAAGCTGCCCTTACAGGATTTTTATTTTTCAGTTCAAGTCTTAATTCCTTACCCAAGTTGGCGTACATGACAAAGAGGTTGAAGTACTGCTGCAGGTGACGACCATGCTCAGACACCTCTCTCCGTAAAAGGTTGAGCACAGCACGTAACAAGTGGTCACCCAGGCTCAGATTATCACAGCCCTAGCACAAAGTTCAGAAACATGCTAAAGATAAACCCATTCAAATACATTAGGATATCTCCATTTAAAAGTTCACTGCTCAGTCTATTACGGCTTATAAGACCTTACCTGACTGGATGGTCCTGGTGAGGCGACAGGTGATGGGTAGGGTCCATCTTGCAAAGAGAAATGTGCAATAAATACAATGAGCTTGGAGAAGGCCCCCCGTACCTCAGCACTAGGGCACTCGAGCAGGTACTCCGAGAAGCGGTTTGGGTAGGAAAACAGGGCGCTGTGTGCAAACCAGCAGCGTACATTCTTGCTGTGACGAAGGAGGATGCACAGGGCATCGTACCTAAAAAATAAAATTTATGTAATGAATTTTAAAGCAGCCTTATCTTTTTCAAACCATTGCAATTATTTTCCATTAATAAACTGTTTCTTTTTTTTTTTTATTCCAAGGAAGCACTAGAAATGCTCATGGAGGATAACTACACCAAGGCCAATATGAAAGCCAACATGTGTCTTTATGACGATCAAGTGTCAAAACTCCTCAGAACATTTTTAGTCATCCGTAAAAATCCCACTGCAATATTTAAGAAAGCTTACATACCAATCACTGGCTGGGCCACGGACAGCCTTCTTGGTATGAAATCCTGTGCTGAAGAGGAATCGAGCAGCAAGCTGAATGCTAATCTTTGCCATTTCTTCTGCTTCAGGCAAAAGGTGGTCTTGTCCTAATTAAAGGAAAATAAGGGAAAACAAAAATGAATTCCCAAGAAGCTAATCACTAATGCAAATAAAATATGTTCTCACTAACACAATGATAATTTATATTGAAGACATGAACTTAATATCTCAATCTAACTGATGACTTCATCCACCATCCAAAATGAAGTTTTCTGCATCATCAGCCTTGGATAGTTTAACAAATCTGGACAGTAAACAGTCTTGGACAGTTTAACAAATTAGTCAGTCTAACACTTTTATATAATTCACCTTTTTAAAAATGTGAACCCCTGGCTATCCTTTATGGGAATGAAATGTGAACTGTGAATGAAAAATGAACTGGTGACGTTACCTGGTGGTGGGTTCAAATAGACACTATTACAGGTCAGGAGTTTCTTGATGAACTGAAAGTACTCCAGGCTGTACTGCATGCGGCTGTGCATGAATTGCACGTTCTGCTTGCGGACGCTGCACTCAATGGCGGGTGGCATCTTGACCTGGTGTGGCTTGCTGCTTATGGACAGCTCAGAGATGTACTTCACCAGCTCACCGTCTTTGTCCAGCGAGTCCATGCGCTCATAGAACAGGATGTAGGCATTCCACCAGCGCTTCTGCCTCCGGTAGGACATGCGCTTCATCATGTGGTCGAACACTTCGCCCATGTACTCTCCCCCAAAGCACTGGTTCTTCATCTCCTCGTCATCATCCATCTTGCACTCTGTGACATCGCCATCATCAAACTTGTACCAGCGATTGGTTTCACCCTCGCTGCCACTTCCATTCCTCTGGATGATGTAAGAGTAGTAGTGACCTCCACTGGCCTGGCCTGAGTGCACCAGCACTCCCACAAGCCTATAGCGTGAGCTGCATGGAGGCTCAGGCTCTGAGGGTTCATTCTGCTGGATGACCTGCATTTCACAATCAAAAGACAAATGTATCTGGTTATAGGATAAAACAAATGCATTCATTAATGCTGTGGACCATGACAGTCTAAATTCACATGGTACCTGATTCTCAGGGTGGACATCAGAGCCTTCCAGCTTGGCTACTCCTGCTACAGTATAGGGTTCCATGTCTAGTTCTCGGGGAAACTCAAAGTAATCATTAAATTTAATAGCACACTCTCGTTCCCAGTCATAATCAAATCGCTTCAACTGGATAGCCAGTACTGGAGGCAGTTTCTTAATGAGCAAGCGTTTCACTGTGTCCACCTGTAAATGGCAAAAAAAAAACAGGCTTAACTGATGCTTCCCAATTCAACAAACTCTCAGATCACAGAATTAAACTTCTTAAAAACAGCACTGCTTACTTTCTTGTTGCATTTTTCACAGTGGTAGGCATTAGCACCCTCAAGCAAGTCACCCTTCACATACTGCTCCATGGAATCAAGCAGATTCTGATGATTCCTGATGTCTACATTCAGTGTTGTAAAGGATTCCTCACATTCATACCTAGAAGGAGAAACATATGATAAAAATTGTCTTAAGTAAATAAGACCATTTACTTCAATCAAACGCGTCTTGTTTGAGCTAGACATACCTGTGAGGGCACCCCTGACAGATCTTCTGATCGGCAAAGGAACCTCCAAGCACTTTACTCAACATGGCAGGATGGCCCAGTGCTTTTAAAGCCTCATCTAAACTATCTACAAGGGAGTTGAAGAACTCCAGAGCATCATGTTGTTCTCTCAGATTGACTGGCTCACCCCACAACCTGCATAGAGAGAAAGAGCCACATAGACAGATTAGATCACCAAGCTTCTCACCCATCAGGTTTGTACACACCAGAGCAACATGCAGTCATCAGAAGTATTTAGGTGTTGTAAAATTTAGTGCAGAATCTTGTTTAACATGCAAGAAAACTTTTACACACAAATCAAAGAAGAACATTTACCTAAACTGTTTCCAAAAGCCCCTGGGAACATAGTACTGCAGTCTGGAAGAAGCAAGGTGTCCAAAGATCACCTGCAGGTGGCGCAGAACCCCAATGTTGTACTCTTTCCGGTCCTCTGATTTACTGAGTGATGGCTTGTCATCAAATTGGTGGTGATAACTGAAGACCTCATCACGTGGATCGACATTGCTCTGCAAAAGCATCAACAGTGACTGACAAATCCCAGAAGCAATCAGGGTTATTTTCAGCTATCATTTGATAGAAAGAAGCTAGTATCTGCAGAGTGGCATCCTCTCACCCCTTAAACCCCTTAAATTTATATAAGACCCAGTGATGAATGAGTCTCACGAGTGGGGTTTATTTATTATTAAAAAAAAAATCAAGCCAAGATTTTCACTTCAATATTACACTGAAGAATTGTGCACATTAGCCCTTGGCTCCAGGCAATGCCGACATGGCACAGACATGCAGAGGTGGCACAGCTGTCAGCTACATATCACTGAGAAGGGAGGATAATCACTGGGCAATGATTCTCCTGTAGTTCTAATAATTTACAAGGAAGGATTGGGAATAAAGAGCAGCAAGGGAAAACAGCTTCCTTAAAACTCTGCTACTAATTCATGCTTTAGAAGATTTAAGCTGACAGCACCACTCTTATTCAGAATGTACAGACATGCACATTTACACTGGGGCAGTGTGCAATAAACCCAGAGGTGGTCATTGGTACCTCATTATCTTGTTTCTCATCCCCAGACATGTCATCATCCACATCACTGCCTGTGCCCTCAATAGCCAAGATGCCGTTTCTGATGGGTGGGATCATGTAGAGCTGTTGGATGACTGAGTTCATATAGCAAGTGGCACCTGCATTCTTCAGCCCTACAAAGCCTTTAGTGGGCCTTGGGCCTACTGGGGGCAAGTATTCCCATTCTGTAAGTGTCTCACAGCCTGCAAGAGAATTTTTCAGAAATACAGTATAAACAAAAATAAACAAATACACTTACACATCTCACAGACATGCTAGCTTACCTCAGTTCATGCTAAACTAAACTGAGTGCTTTTCGGTAGTTTAGCCAATATAGATACAATAGTTGGAATCCACAGAGGAAATGATCCATACCTGCGTAGTACATGTCAGTTAGGGTGTCAACAATCTGCCTGAGATTGCGCACACATCCAACAGCAAGTGCGACCAGGAGTTCAAAGCCAGCTGTAATGGTGGCAGGAGAGCTACACACAGGTATGGCCTGCTCAGGGGGGAACTCCCCAGTCTTCATGTACTGCAGGTACACATTAGAGGCTGGGAAAATGAAGTCGTCTATCAGCTCCTGGGGGAAAAATGTGGCTGTGGTTAACAATAAGCGACACAAAATGACTGACATCTTACTCTGATGCCATTGTCCTGTGCAGCTACAGCCAAATATAAAAATTCCTGCCTCATGGCTTAATCATAAAACAACGTAGTTAAAATGAACTTGGACTATAAGGCTTACCTTGATGAGGTTGGCTCCCCCCTTTTCACAACCTATATAGTACTTCTTTTCCGCTGTCTGGAAAGCCAGCAGCTCCTTTGTGACACCAATATGACCCTCTAATATTGTCTCTTCCACCCCAGTCTCTCCAGTTCTCTTAACCTCATCCTAAATGAGAAGGCTAGTTTAAACTAAATTCTTGGAGGGAAAAACCCAACAAGCACAATGAAAATCTGCTGGAATGAATCATACCTTGATCCTTTTCAACCAATCAATCTCATTGTTGAGAAGAACTTCTGCATTGGGAATGTTGATATTGCTATTATATGCGTAGTTGAGCAAGTGCCTCAAAAGGGTGAAGTAATCACCAGCGTGCTTGGCTCGTTCTTTTGCAGTGCTCTAGAACATGCAAGAACATACATCAGTGAAATTATGCTCTTCAAAATGTGTCACTTATTCAGGACATTTATTTTTCCCAGTAGTTAAAAATGCTTAACACTTACACCTAAAACTGTGAACAGGAGGGTAATAAAAAACAAGAGAGGCCTGTGACCCATGCAACACCTAGTGGCCATGAGGAAGAACTGCTCTTGGGCCATTTGGCGAACAGACCTGGGAGCAAATAAGCAACATAAAAATAATTATACCATGATACAGATTAGTATACCAAGCAAGTGTGAGGTTTGCCATGGTCAGTACACTTGCTGAGCAAATATGTGCTACTCACTTGCTCTGACAGTGCAACAGTAAATCAATGATGAAGGTCTGCCAGGCTTTCTCTTTGCTAAGTGCATCTAGAGCAGTCGGGATAAGGGCAAAGCACAGGGTCATGACCTCCAAGGCCTCACAGCACACCTGCTCATCCTCTGCATCTGGCTCATTTCCTGCATTAGTCTACAAAAAACATAAAGTACAGATTAAGCATACTTTGTAGTCCAGCAGAATATACCATTTAAGAGAAATATCATTTTATATCATTGAAATACATACATCATTGAACTACATTTTATTTATATGTAGCTGCAGAAACGACATAATGATAAAAACCATTCATACAGCACCTTTTCATAGATGTTGCTGATCTCCTCTATGGAACTGAAGACAAGCTGTATAGAACCACAACCAGAGGCCCAGACAATCTTCTGAACTGCTCTGATCACATCGATGTCTGGGATATACTTAGAGGCCTGGAAAAAATTCTGTGTGAGAAAAAATAAGAACTCTACATTTATTTTACTTTTATTAGAAGTGAAGCTTTAAGTCAGAAACAGGGTCAAACCCAATCAAAACGTAGGAAAAGATAACACGCCATGATTCATTAACTCTGTGTTATGATTTTCTGCTGGTGAGCCTAAAAACAGATTCTCCTGGCATCTCAAAAAAACAAAA
>JAOVVH010000058.1:13783570-13795476 GCA_028566435.1 Scorpiodoras heckelii | reverse complement strand
TACACATACACACACACACACATATATACAGTTCTTGCATATAGTTACATTAGCTTGTTAAATCTAAAACACTGACTATACAGATCACTGTTTTGAGGTGCATCACTCTGCATGCTGGATTGCTTGTTAATAAAGCAGAGCATAGCTGAACACGGTTTGTTCCCTACTCTGTAGCTCAACTGCACATAGTTCAAATGTGACGTAATTCCAAGTACCATATTCCCACTTCCGAGGCAAGTGGCATGAAGCAATAGCCACTGCCAGCTATTCCAAGTCGACGCCTATTAAGGAGTCTATTATTCCATCTCATGTTTTCTGGGGTTCTATGCATGCTCATACCTGGGAACAGCTGTAGTCCAGGATCTTGATATGAGCACTAAGGGCCTGATCCATGATATCCACAGGAACATCATCACTATGGGCCAGGTTCCACAGCAGGTTGAGCACTTTGTGTGCCATTACACCATCTTTATCATCTTCTGCCAGCCTACGAATTAGTTCCAGCAACTTCTCCCGCTGCTTTTTGCTCGCATTTGTCCAGCTTTCCTGTAAACCATTGTAATAAGATGGAAAGAAGGTGTGGTCTTAATTATATGCAATACATAGTTATTTTTTCTTTGCCTTAGGTAACATTTGCACAATCAAACTTGTTACTTACATACTTATTAGATTATGTATCCTTTAAGATTTTTTTTACTTTATTTACCACTTGATTATTTGACATAAAAAATATATTAAACTAAACGACTAACCTTAAAACAGTCAAAAAGATGGTCTAGTTGCTCAGGAGAGAAATCCCATGCCAATTTTGCAAGGAGATCATGAACATTCTTGACAATAGCCTCATGCTTCCCAGCCTATTGATTAGGATGCAAAAAATTAACTGAATATAAGAGACCATTTAACAGTTCAAGTATAATATATTAAGCCATCATAACTGCAGTATATCAGTAATATTATCAAGCAGTAATAAAGGTTTCTCAGGCTACTTTTTAAAAATACCTGGGCAGCCCATATGTTGTCCAGGTCTTGAAGCGTAAGAGCTTTCTCTTTAATAACAAAGCGCAGGATCTTCTCTAGTTTCTCCACATACTGGGGTTGATGAAGACTATCCCGCAGCACAATGGACAAAATGTTGTTTTGCTGAATCCACTCCTGAAGGACAAAAGCTTACACTCATTTTATAGTTCTTGTAAAAAAACATAGCACATTTGTCAAGCATGAGATGGCAAACCACACCCAATCCAGACTATACAACAGTAGACAAAATGTCATTAATTTTAACCTGGTAAGCCTTACAAACAAGCAACAACAAGGACAACATACCGCCATGCGCTCGGCAGTGAGCCACTCTGCCTCTTCTGGGTTGCCATGACGGTGTGTGTAGTATGAGACACTTGAGATCACCTTGTTTACTTCATTTAGTGCATTCATTTTGCCATTAAAAGAAGAAATTTGCAATAACCTGTGACAAAAGTGGTTAGTCAGAATTATTTCTGAAAACTACATAACCTACTAAAATATGTACATATTTATAGCACAACACAATACATTGTGTTATACCAAACACCTGGAGCCCTCACCTAAGAATCATTTTTAACCTAAAAATCTCCATGTTCTTCACTGTTTCCTCTTGCCCTGGCACTCGTGAAGCCAGGTTCTTCAATGACTTGATTATCATAGACAGAGCATCATTTTTGGCTTCATTCTTAGCTTCCTTTTTCAGCTCCTCATCAGTGAGGTTTTCTAGAAACTGGGGAACCATTTCTATAACGGGAAGGAAGTACTTCTTCACCGTGTGCAAAGTGAGAAACTCGTAGCACTGCCCAAAAGGCCTACAAAGAAGCCACAAAACAAATCAATGTTAAACCATAAGAACTGAAACACTTCACATATACGTAAAGAGGTCGCTGTCCTTGGAGTTCACTTACTTTATGAGTGCGGCGATGATCTGAACATTCAACGCTTGACCACTCATGAATCGATCATGCAGAATTTGAAACCCGTTTAATGTGCCAAATTTGTTTATTAAATCCACCAACCAGCCCTGCAGAAAAAAAACACAGGAAGCAAAACAGAAGTCTCAGTGAATCCAATCTGTGAAAAATAAACAGTACGAGGGAGGAAAAAAGGACATCTTCTTACTTTGGGAGAGCGAGGGTCAGGCGGGCGAGCGAAAAGCTCATCTTCAGCCAGTTGCACCCCAGCAGGCACCGTCTCTGAGGGCCGGGTACCATTGTAAATGTGAAACTTGCAGTGAGGGTTGGTGGCCATGGCCAAGAGCTCTAGAAGAGGAAACCAGTCCTGAGAGAGCTTGGTCACACACAGTTCAATCAGACGATGGGTGTTGTTGATTATGCACCTCTGTAGAGAAGAAAAATGGGTGATGACACCGCACAAAAGTCTAAGACATACTGTGAAAGAAGTACTGACTCCTTATTATTGTAAGAAATCTCTATCTTATTTTGGACAATTGTGGAGTGCTAAAAGAAGACACTGCCTCTTAAGAAGGGTATGAGTCAGAGCAGTCTCCTACTGTTGGCATCTTCCCCGATTTTAGTGAAAGGAGGCCTTTGATCACCACTGTGGTGGTTTAATGAAAACAGGCAAAATCAAAGACTATAGCACTGAAAATAACATTGATTAGCTCTGTTGGCTAATAAAAAATGCAGTTCAAGAGAAAGCGGCACTGTTTTGAAGCATTGCTGATGGTTTGTTGGCTCAGACGAAAACAAACTATTAGTTAGCGTAGCCTATATGATATTGGTGAAGTAATGATAGTAGCCAAATTCAAGTCTCTTAACTCACATGGATTTCAAATTTCCATCCACTGACAGCCTCATCAGTCAGTATTTTGGTGAAAGATATTGTTAAACCATCACGGAAAAATCTCTGGCAGGCTTCACTCTTGACATCGAGTCCTTGAGACAGAAATCAAAGAAAAAACAATTAAAGGATTGACATTTTCAAATCCTGCAAGGCAAGGGCCTGAAGGCTAAGCAATCACTACATCTGACAAACAGTACACACATAAGCTTAATAAGCCCTTGAAGGAGTAAAGACAAAGGGAGATTCCTGAGATGCGTTAAATAAAAACACAAAAGGACACAAATATACTAGTGATCTGAATATTACTGTGAGAAAAGGAAAGAATCCTTGTGAAGAGAAAGATGTAGTTATATGCTGCGCATTTTGACAGATGATTGTCTATTTGTTTTTAGCCCCATAGTGAGCAATAATGTTTGTGTAATGCCTTGATGTGCAAGAAGTGTGAAGTTGCAGAACTGATAAAATGGGCTCTCAGAAGGTACTAAAAGTATGCAAGAGCATGATTTCTTTTCTTATTATTCTAGTGTCAGTACAGTATTTTGTCTTCTCATTTAAAAATTCTCATTTTCTCTCTCATTATTTTCTTGTTGATGTCATATTTTGTTTTCCCATTATATCATTTACTCAATAAAGTTAGAAATATCATTCCAATCCAGAGTGGAGTGACCCATTTTTCTGTATCATTTAGGTAACATTTAAAACTCCTGTTTTTACCACAGCAGAGTTTATTCTCAGATCTGACTGGTCAGAAGTTACCGATTTATTTTCTATAACAGCATGCAAACCTTGCACAGGTGTGTAATAATACACAGGCTTGTATTAACACACTCAGGTTTAATACATTATCGTTTCTATAGTAAAAACTCATTCTGTAGGTTTGTATGACAGAGGCACAACATAACCCAAGTCTAATAAACAGATAAAAATGCATTGTTCAATAAACAAAACTGCATAATCTTTCTGTAAGGAGACATTTATTTAACATTTATGGAAGGAGTCTCAGGTGTCAGCACTCTGTAACAATCAATAAACTTTCCATTAAAGAAGGGTCATCAGGAGAGAGGACCTTGTGCTTCCTGGTTTCTCTGTACACGTCAAGCTCCAGAGTTTGTCATATTAACAGCACACTTTGGCCTGTGCTGTTATATGAAAATAATCCAATTCAATGTTTTATCTCCATCATGGATTATTTTCCTATAATTACATACCACTATGACCAATTATTGCACTGTGCATGATGATCTTTGTCTAATCAGTTCAAAGGAAATTGCTTAACGTTTGTGATTTGCTCAGATCCAATTACTACAATATCTGGGTATTATTAGTAAGTGTTCAAATCCATACATTTCAGAGGTGCAACGGTTGCAATTTTCTTAGCTGATTCTGACTGGCCGATACCGATTTTGACCGATTCCAGTTTTCTTTCTTTCTAAGAATTGATGCTGTGATGACGTTTTAAATGTCTTATTAAATTCCCCCGGAAGAGACAGGGGCAAAAAAATTTATTTTGAGGGAACCTTTTGCACTTTTTATTTGTGTGCGCGATTAAGAATTTGTTCTCTCGTTTTCTTAATTCGTTTGCACTGTATCTTAATTCATTCACAGCATACCCTTATTGCTCTGTGCACTGCACATTTTGATGTGTTTCCTACTTTAATTCCTGTTTGCAATATGGGTATGGTGTTAACGGATTAAGAAAACATGCACACAACTAAATCCAGAGAACGAACTGTTAATCGTGCACAAGAATTAAGAAATCGTGTCCATGAATAAAAGAAAACTTGCGAACGAATTGCAAAACGTTCTCTCAAAATAATTTTTATTTTTACCCCATCCCCGTCAGGGCGCCATATACTTTGACGATGCATGTAGGCTATTGCAAACAGTGAGCTTGTTGTCTTCACTCACGGTGAAGAATTTCCGTGCTGAAGACACGGCTGTGACCGAAATACATCCCTACTCAGTTATTAGTATTGCACTATATAGACAGAGACTATTTAGTTTACTAAGTAGCACTAAAAACAACTTAAATTGGATACTTCCTCATCATCACGTTTCAGCACTGGTCTCAAACACGTGAGTGGCTGAGCCGTGTTTAAAGCTCTGTACACATGTGTTTGTGACGCGGCTACCCTCATGCACAAATGTGAATGTGACCAGCATAGAATCGGTTATTTGAGGCTGATCGGCCGGTCACCGGTTATGGCCGATCAGCCTGAAAAGGAGCCGATTCCGGTCATCCCCCGATCGATCGGTACATTGCTAATAGCACAATAGTACATTAGCATTAGACAAGCTGTATGGTACAAGACACAACATTTGTAATGTATATACAAGCCCAGATTGTTTTACCTTTTTTGCAAAGATCTATAGCAGCTTCAAGAAGAACTTCTAATTCACCCTTTGGCAAAACTGGAACAACCCAACGGGGTCTGCAAGTACAAAATCAACTTTTATTAGTACTTTGTAATACTGAATAAAGCCATCACATTGAGCAGGGCTCAAATATGCACTGTATGTACCTGTTGATCATGTCATCCAGTTTAGCCAGGTCTGTGTGGGGGAAAGCTGGCTCCTCCTCCTCCTCCAGCTGGCCTGTACAGTCTCCCTGGACCTGCTCATCTGGAGGACTCACTGGAGAGTTCTCATTAGATGATGTGGGAGTGGATGTCTGGTACAAACATTAGCATATAAATCCAAGACGTTTAGTCAAATAAACAGCCCATTCACAAGAGTAAGACCGTCACCAGTAACCTTCGACGCACTAAATGAATTTTATTTCAGTTAATGTGGACCATGATCATCTGTAAATGTCCAGTGTTCCCAGCTAAACAACCAATGCAGGTACAAGTCTAAGAAAGAAATAATAAAAATAAAACTCTTCATGCTTTGTCACAGAGAATGTACAGAGAAGATTCTCAAAGATCTCACTGAAGATTCTTCCTATTTGAACATAAACTGCGTAACAATAAAACTGTTTTAGAAAATTAAATAAGCTCTATCTACAACCATATCTATCCTTAAAAGTAAACACACACTGATGTTATCCAAATTCTTGCATCACCGCTATGTTCTTCCTCTCATCCAATGAGCTCAAAAATAGAAAGGCCATAACAGAGCGAGAGCCGGGGAGCAGGAGAAGACAGGGACTCCACTGTGACACAGTAATCTCTCAATGTGTGGACCAGAGTTAAATGGAAGCTACAGAACTTGGGAAATGTGGGGGAGTGTTGGAAAAGGCTCCTTCTGCTTGGCTGACCTACATATGCAGTTTGTTTCTCACATCTGAGCTCTAGGCATCACACACCAATTGGCTTTTCACTGTGAGCACTCAGAGCTTTTTGACTGGTCTGCTTCAGGATGTACAAGGTAAAAACACCAGCAGCTGCATTACATCTCAGCCATTTAGACTGCTGGGCTTTGATAATAAGCCAGTCATGATTCTGACTGCTATCAATTTATTCAAGTGGGCAAGTAAACAGCACACTACAATTTCTTCATTCAGATTAAAGCCTGAAGAAATATTTCTTTTTTTAATCATAACGGCTGGATTTCAGCCCAATGATCAGGCCATCAGCGGCAATGCTAGGGGCATGAGGGCCACACCAGGTAACACCACAAGAGAGGGTGACATCAAAATGACTGTCTATAACAATTTGTGCTGTTTCAGCATAATTTTTTTTTATAAAATAAAATCCCGGTAATTAGTGATAATAAGTTAGCCCAGCTCACATGCATCAGTACATGTACAAGGTTAAAACTCTATGCTCATTAACCTTTTGAACCTTCTAATGTGCTCCAGTCAGAACTGTCATTATTATCCCAATTACAGCGATGCTTCAAATCATGCAGATTCTTTCAAAGGTGTTAGTGTTATAGCTACAATATTGTGTTAATTAGTATTGTGAACTTTTTTGTAATTTACTAGCAATTAAAGGAAAAGAAGGATATAGAGGGGTTTTTTAAGGCTTCCACTCAATTACTATTACTTTTAGTGATATACAGGAATTTCGATTTACAAGAAACGCTAATATAAACAATATGACTAAGAATTGTGTAGGGTCTGGTATGGGAGGAGTTACCGCACTGGGTGACACCAACCCTATTTACACTACAGCAGGCTATTCAGAAGATTTCTACAACAAATCTAACATCTGTCTTATTTCAACAACAACAAAAACCTGAGGAATAGGGTCTTAATAAAGAAAGAAAATCTGTCCTTTGATTAATGTAAACACTGTCTGAAGACTAACAGCATTATCTACAATCATAATAATAATAAAAATTCACCAGTAAATTAAATTGAGAGGAGTCTCATTAGCAGGCAGTGTGTGAGAGTCAACTATGCTTCCAAGTAACTAACAATAAATCTATAACCAGAAGGAGAAGCGTAATCAGTGGTGCTCTGCTAATCAGTTGTTACTGGCATCACATAACTACCGGAAAATGTAATTAAATTACATTTACTACTTTAAGTGTCACTATTAAAATGTATATATTTACAGATTCAAAAGTTTTTCATTACTGTTAGCAATCAGATATTGGGCACTGTGGTGCCAAATCTAAATTTTTGCAGCTATTAGATTATTTTATATGGTAATTATACTCACAGTGCACAAAGCTCTTGAGGTATCCCACTGTACAAGATAACAGATTTCTAATAAAATTCTGAGGACAGTCGAAGCAATGATCCTTCTAAACTTGGACTTGACTGAGCACTTAATTGTGATTTTAAAAAATAATCATGGTATTAAAGATTTGGAAATGTACCTTTGTTTTCCCGACATCATATTTAACATGCTAAAGCGACAACGATCCTAAGCTATATTATCAACGTCTATGAGATAACTTAAGTGAGCCAAGTCCTAGGATATCTTAGGAAATAATATATCATACAAACAAGCTGAAACAGCTGTTAGGGTGAGAAAGGTCCTGTAGAAAAGCACATGGAGAAGAGTAACAGGAAGTGTGGCACTGACCTGGTTTTGGGGAAGTGGGGGCTGAGACTGACCGTCCGGAGCTTGGCCCTGCTCCTGACTTTCATTCCCCCCCATGGGGGAGCCACGGGTCGTGGCAGTCATATTCGACACAGGGCAGATCTTTGCAATCTTGTCTGCTTATGTCACTGGCGCACGGGACGAAATCACTGCCTCCTCTGGACTGATAGAGAAGTGGCACACAGCTGAAAGTGCTAGCGCTGATGCAGAGACCATTGCATAACCTGAACACAAACAGGAATCAAATCACACAGGGTGGATGGTGTATAATGTGGCATGACCTCAAATTTAAAAAGATCTGTATCAAATATTAAGACATGAACCACCTTAGTCTCTGTTAGCAAAAATACAAGTAGGCTATTAAAAATATAAGTAGGTCTCATTCTTGTGAGAAGGACAATCTGACAGACCTGCTTAAACGTATGCTTAAATCCTCAGCAACATAAATAAACTCATGAGTCTACTACTTCCTTCAGTACAGAAGTGCAGAGATAACGCTGAGCAAGAAATAATCCTGCTGAAAACTTTACAATGTTAATAATAAGGAAATCCAACACATTAAGACAGAGGTATATATTTAGACTTGTAGTGCGTCTGTAACCAAATGGAACATTCAAATGATACACTGCACCGGAACAGCGACTGACTGTGAAACGCCACAAAAAAAACCCCACAACAGCTGCCTTTCGTGCCCTGTGAGAACATTCCCCATGCAGAATGCTCCTCAGTCAAGTAGAACAAGATAGTTGTCAAGTTTGAAGTTGCATGACCTCAAACAAGTTTTTTCTGATTTTAAGATTTTCTTATGGACACAGGAAAACAGAGACAGTAGCTATGGCTGCATTCATGGCATACATTTAGAATTAATAGTAGTTATAACAATATTTTAGCGTTAATTTCAATATTTTTATAACACGTTTCACGTTTATTTGGAGTAAAATCCTAGAATATTCACAGAAAACGGAGACAAGTGTTAATTCACTTTGCCAGGGGACACACTTGTACTGTTAAATAAGAGAAAAATTAGCTTCACTAATTGGTGATTTGATAAGCTGAAGTGCAGTATTGATAACATCTTTAATTCGTTATCAGACATCATACCGGTTTGGTGAAAGGGACCATGTTCAGGCACCTATTCAGACACAGGTCTACTTTTGGCATAAATGCAATACACAAATGATAAATGGCTTGACCAAAAATCTAATAATGTGTCCCCTGTTCAAAAGGACAACAGATTAGCCTTGTATTATAAATGTCCTAGTAGCATGTTTTAAATAGGACTTCTGATAAAGGGATTTAAAGGCACAACGGCATTCAAATAAATGTGTGTTACAAACAAGTTCCTCTCCACAACCCTGTGCATCAACACACAGCTCAGATACATATCAGTCTGCAGTATTTATGACATTAACATGAACAGTGGCTGAAAACCCAAATCCTATACTGAAAACCAGAATCCTGCGTGCCCCATACTTCAGATAATACAGTCGAAAGAAATGGTTATACATTATATTCTGGCTGTAATAACCGACTATACTACACGGCTCAAGAGTGTCACGTTAATGCTGGATTTACTTTATATTGCATTTTTGATCATGATACCACAGGGCTGTGAAACTGTCAGATCTAACTGGTCAGAAGATGTTGTGGATGGATTTATAACAGCATGACTATGACAACAGCGCTGACTGAATTTCAAACCACATTAAGTTCATACAAACAGGTTTATATTAAAGCACTCCTTATAATACACGAGTTCCTATAATAACAACTCATACCAAAGGTTAAAGGTACAAGGTTTCATTCCTTAATGTTTGTTTGTTTTATTTATTGCCAACTCCGCACAAGTCATTCCTTAATAAACTGAAAACTGTAACTGACAACTGCTGCGCTTTAACAGGAATAAAACACTTTACGACATGCACTTATTGGGGGAAAAAAATATCAACTTCGGGGTCATAAAAATCTTCCACTCGGTGTTGGGCCACATCACACCACCCCAACAGTGATTCTTTTCCTCCAACAGCATCATCCATTCAGGTTTATTTCTTACCCACTGCTGGTTAAAATGAACAATCCCAGGTGAGACACCACAACCATCAGCTGATGCATGGCAAAAAAAAAAAAAGTACATTAGCATACATTGTGCCCAGGATGCAGCCCGTCTCTCTCTTGTGCCGAAACCCATACCAGCAAGTGCAAAGCTTTCAATAACAAACAATAGACATAAAAGCACCTGCTACAGCTCAGCTACACAAGTGGCCTAATGTCACAGAGAGTCTGTTCACCATACAGCATTCAAAAAAGGCTCACACCTAACAGGCATGTTCAGGCCACAGAGGCGAAATGCTGATTCTCTTAAAGTGTTCACCTGTGATAATAATCAACAAATACACGGCAGAATAACAACAACTCCGCAGCCAAACACTTCACATCCGTTCATTTAGCTGGCCGTGAGAGCTGAGCTCATTTTACACACTCATGCCAATTCACAGCATCTCCGTGTGTGTGCTTTAATAAGGGATCTGCGCACACTGGATGCTCTTTCCACAATAAAGCGGAGAAATGGCTCAGTGTGAACTACTACACTCCGATCCGGATGGACTGCTGTCATTTCAGGTTAGCAATCCGGCTATGTAGAAAACAACATTACCCAAGGACTCTTCAGCCAACAGCCATTTATAATATACAACACTACATAGTACACATATAGACTGTATAACCGTGTTATCATGAACAATTTTGCACACTCGGTGGAAAACCTAGGATATCTTTTTTTTTTTTTTTTTTTTTTTTTTAGTTATGCAGGCTAGGTAGTCAAGATGACTGGCTCATCTGCCAAGTTAGCAATCTGAGTGGTTAGAAAAAAATACGAGCATTTTCACTGCAATCAGACTTTACAGGCGATTTCAGTTCGCAGTAAGAGACCCAGCAAATGCAGTGAAGAGCGCTGGATATGTGCAGGTACACAGAGAGAACTGTGACAAACAAGAAGCGCTCAGGCCTGAAGCTACGGCCTAGTTTCCTCATCATGAACGCTAGCTACACTGCTAATGCCGAAGCTCCGTCGGCTAGACCGCGTTAGCTAACTCGTTTGCACAGTTAAATATTGACCTGCATCGTCACAGAGTCCTCTTCTTTATAAATATGCCGTTTATTACAAAAGAGGAAGCTGCAGCCATTAGCAGGAGCATCTATCTAAATTACATCAACTGCAATTACAGCCTGTTTAGCTCGCTAGCGAACTTAGCGCTGTCGGCTTTTAAACGCACACACACACACACACACACTCAGCAGCTAGCAGCTCACTGGGAGTTACATTAGGCCTGACAGAGAAGTTATTGTTTTTAATCAGGCACAGGAAGTTATTCACGAACAAATACGACTGAAGCTACAGTGCAGACATGTGAAATGGGTCACCAGCTTCCTAACACAAGTCTTGTCACGAACAGGCCTCGGTTAAAACCACTTGTTTGTGTTGATCAGACGTCTAGCAGGCTGGGTTTCGTTAGCTAGCCAGCGAACCTCTTTGTGCTACTATTAATAAAGTTATTTCACCTAACGCAACTAGTTAGCCAATATCTGACTAAACGCCGGGGACAGATAAGCCGGTGTGGTCTGGCTAATTCAATTCAACAGCAATAGGTTACGAACATATGTGGTGACAAATGAGAGCATTTAACTTCACAATGACAGGAATTCGGCACCGAGCTACAACAGCCTGTTAGCTACATACTTAGCAAGCTTGCCAGTTGAACTAGCCGCTGGGCTAACCCCGACTAGCTCCATAGAAAGCCAGAAGTCCTTGTTACCACTTACCAAAAATCAAATCGGACCTTCTTTCAAGTGACACAAGACACGATCAATTACGCACTGCTAAAGCGCGATTGTGTCATTCAGCTGTGTGTGTGTCTGTGTGTTGTGTGCGCGGCGCTCAGCCTGCATAAACTGTCTGCGATCCGCTCCTCGCTTTTTTGTCTACTGTGTTGGGTGTTTTTCCTGCGTCACCAACATCAGCTGCCCCCTCCCTTCTCTCTCTCTCTCTCTCTCTCTCTCTCTCTCTCTCTCTCTCTCTCTCTC
>JAOVVH010000058.1:13759834-13771917 GCA_028566435.1 Scorpiodoras heckelii | reverse complement strand
GCTTTGGATATTCCAAGTTTATGACTAAGCACTTTTGTAAGTCGCTCTGGATAAGAGTGTCTGCTAAATGCCATAAAAGATTCATTTCAACAAACCTCACTCTAATATTTAATATAATATTTAATATAATCTAATATTTTATATATTTAATATAAAATGCCACTATAGACCTCAATTGACTTGAGTAGATATTCAATGAGGATTGAAATTAAACTTGAATCTCCAGGAGTAGGGTTGGCTCGGACAGCTATGATGTATTTTTGCTGTGAGGAGTATAGATGAAGCAAATCAGCTTCGAATATGTACTCTACAGTACTTCCTGGCAGTCTTGCTAAATTGATTACAGCCATCCTGTTCTATCACTGGCAATATTCCAGCCAGTTTCCTGCACCTTACTAGAAATATCAAGTGATATTAACTCTAAATGTTTCTTTTTTGCCCTCTCAGGTACTGTCAGACACACAGGCCCCTTTGAATGCTATCAACAAACTGCCAACTGTGCCCATGCTGGGTCTGACCCAGAGGACCAACACTGCCTACCAGTGCTTTTCCATCCTGCCACAGTCCCCCACCCATATCCGTCTGGCCTTCCGCAACATGTACTGCATCGACATCTACTGCCGCAGTCGAGGCGTGGTGGCCATTCGTGATGGTGCCTACAGCCTCTTTGATAACACCAAGATCGTAGAGGGCTTCTATCCAGCTCCTGGACTAAAGGTAAAAAGGCCTTTATTTTTTTGCCATAATTATTTTCCAACATTTTGCAGAATAGAAGTTGGCTCCTTCCAGTGCTTTGTGTCTGTAATTTAAATGTCTGCAAAGGCTTTACAGCCCCACCAAAAGTCTTTATTTTGTGGAGTGAAATTTAGGGTGGTCTTGGATAAACAGCCCTGGAGCTCATGTCTGTGGGCTGATGATCAATAGCTTGACAATGCTGTATTTAATGTCCAGTACAGAATCCGACTTCACATATTTTGCTCAGTTAGTGATGTAAGTTGACCACAGTGGTGATGAACAAACTAAAACTTCAAATTGACTTTTATCTAAAACTTTTGTTTTTCACTGCAGACATTTCTGAACATGTTTGTGGACAGCAACCAGGATGCACGGCGGCGTTCAGTCAACGAAGATGACAACCCTCCTTCTCCAGTGGGTGGGGACGTCATGGACACACTCATGACCCACATGCAACCTCAACAGCCAGTCAGAGCCCAAGGAGTCTACCCACCCCTCACTTCTCCAAACAATCCCTACCATGGCAGTGTGGCCCCATCACCCTCCATGATGCCAACACATTCACCAGGTAATCTGAGTGCCTGGTGCAGTGTGTGGTTCTGCCACTTTATCCATGCCATACTCGCTTGGCGTTCCATTGTGATGATGAAGGCATAAAAAGAAATTAGTCCTGTGGTTGTTTAGCCACATACTGCAAGTGCCATGCACACAGCTTGCCTGTCACTGTGCAGATATGCATGATGTTTTTTTGGATGTGTATATTCACATCTTCATTAACCATGCACATGAAAGTCTGGGTCAGAGCATGCCAGCTTCCCTGTGCCTGTCCACTCATCTCAGTCATAGGGCTGTAGATACTGTCCTGCTTCAGCTTTAGTGTGCGTGTGGATGTGTGTGTGTGTGTGTGAGACAGTGGAAGAGACAGACTTCTCATCAGTTGACTGTGTGCAGGGAACATCCATGCAGCCAATTCCCCTAGTGGAGCTCTGCGGGCGCCCTCGCCCTTCGGGCCCACTCCGTCTCCCTCCTCTTTGGGCATTTCTATGGGCCAGACCTCCAACTTTGCCAGCCCACATGGTAAGTGTACGAGGGGGCAGCATCCAGAGCTTGGTAATGGCTTCATCTTGCCTTGCTGTTCCCTCAACTGAGAAGCAGCCCTCAGCCAGCTCTGTGAGATATCTGTGTAGGCTCTGGCAGGGATTCTTACAGGGATGACTGTGTGAGCAAGGTTGGTGCAGGGACTAATTTCTTACTAACATTAACAAGTGTGGTTGAATTGACACTGATTTGGTGGTGGTTTGGCTGTTGATACTAATTTCTTATTCGTTCCAGTAAAATGAAAGTCCTGATTGACCATGTGTGCATGCAGTTTGTTATGGGGCCAGGGCATATTAAGTGATTGCTAATAATAAGTCTTATGCTTGTTTAATTTCCTTCCTGTTATTTTAATGAGCTAAAAATCTTTTTATGATTTGTGTATTAAAAAAAAGTGAGTCAAATGAAAACCGTAAAAGTGTGACGTAAATTAACAACTGGAAGATTTGTTTTCTAGAGGAAACTGGACACTCGATGATGGCTAGAACACTTGCATTGAGTGAAACTGGAGATAATATAAAAATGCTACATGTAGTAAACAATGCAAACTAAAAAAACCCTAAAGATTTTCATTTGTCACCCTTAAAATACTCTTCCTTTGAAAATCAATGAACTAAAATATTTCATAAGATGATTTCATCAGACTCCGTAACAAAGTCAGTGTAAAGTTGATAAAATTCTACAACAAATTCTAATTCCAATATTTAATGCAATTCTGCCTTATCACTCAGGACTTAACATGTAATGTAAAGAACAGATCTGACACTGTCATATGATTGTAATGCAAGTTTGCTGGTAAATAACAAGCTTAACAACTCTGCTTAACACCTCTGAGCATCTGTCTTTGTACCAAATTCCATGTTCTTTGATTTAATTAGTGATTTTGTTCGATTTTGTTGTTAAGTGACACTGAGAATAAAATAAATATTGGGAGGTGTGTTCAGGCTGTGCTCTGATTGCGCTACAGGAGCTTTGGACCCCAGTTCACCGTACCCCATGGTGTCTCCCAGTCAGAGGACCGGCACATGGCCTGGCTCTCCACAAGTCTCGGGCCCCTCTCCACGCATCCATGGCATGTCGCCTGGTAACCCCTCTCTCCACTCGCCCATTCCAGATGCCTCACACTCTCCTCGTGCTGGGACCAGTGAGTAAAAGCACAAAATCCACCTGGTCTAATGACAAACCTGATACAGTCACTTCAGATGGCTTTTCTTTAGCCATCTGTGTTCCTTGTTGTGTATTTGATAAAACTTTGGTATTGAATAATGACACTGGTATGAGCCTTATCAATCAGAACCAAATAGCATTGGTTTCATACCTGCGTAGGTTCCCAAGTGATGCCGACCAGTATGCCTCCACCTCGTAAGCTACCTCAGCGCTCATGGGCAGCCTCCATCCCCACCATCCTCACCCACAATGCCTTGCATGTGCTACTGCTGCCCTCTCCAACCATGTGCCTGGTGCCAGGGCTGGCTGGTAGTTACCTGTGTTCACCACTTGAGCGTTTCTTGGGCTCGGTCATCATGAGGAGGCATCTGCAGAGAATCATCCAGCTAGAAGCCAATGTGAGTTCCTTTGCTCTTATACTTTTGGTCTCCTGATAATGGAGGAGTGGTGTAACCCTATATTTAAATACCTTCTGTAGTGATGGAGTAATTGACTGCCTTCATGATTATACTGGGCCTGTCTTTTTTTTGTATGGAAAGTGGGGAGCTCAAATTATGGGATACAATAGCACCCCCCCCCTCCACTACCTCCAGCAGTTTAACTGTTTGGAGCTCTTTTCATACACGATAATAAGCCTGATAATAATGATAATTATGGTGATGATCATTCTTTTGAATACTTTACCAGGCTTATTCGGTGTCTTAGAAAAGTGTCTGCGTATGTTCCTATATCCGAACATAACTGTACTCTAACCACTGTCTTTCCCTCCTTTCCATAGCTCACTATTGTGAACTCCAATGAGCCAGGAGTCATCATGTTTAAGACAGAGGTGCTGAAATGTAGGGTGGCTCTGAACCCAAAGAGCTACCAGACTCTGCAGCTGAAAGTCACACCAGAGAACACTGGTCCTTGGTCACAAGAAGAACTACAAGTTTTGGAGAAGTTCTTTGAGACCAGGGTAAGAGAGAAATCCTCCACAGCCTTATTCCAGAGGATGTCATCTGTAGAATAAGCAATTAGCTCAACTATTTTAGTGCAAGTGACTGTAGAAATTTCTATTAGGGTCTGTTACTATTTCCTGTTCAGACCAGTTCGGATGACTAAATTAAAACCGTCTCTTCTGTGATTAACTTTACAAATTAACAGGCTTTGTTGTTAGAGGGATAATGTTGAGCACAGTTTGCTAATTTCCCTGCTGACACCTAACCAGCCTGTTAACCCCAGTTATAAAAGGTGTGATTTCCAGAGACATTAGCACTGTGATCAGCTCTGGCCAAAGCTGTGCACCCTGTTCTTCAAGTGGAAATAAATAACTTCTTGACCCTTGTTTATTTTTTTAGGTTGCCGGTCCACCCTTTAAGTACAACACTCTAAACGCCTTTACAAAACTGTTGGGGGCTCCCACCAACATCCTCAGAGACTGTGTTCGAATTATGAAGCTTGAGCTGGTAAGACAGTGTGGGAATCTGAGTGCACGTGTCTGTCTGTGTGTTTTGTGATTCTCATGAACCTTTAATTATTTTACTCCTGCAGTTCCCTGACCAGGCAGCCCAACTAAAGTGGAATGTGCAGTTCTGTCTGACCATCCCACCCAGCGCTCCGCCCATCGCACCTCCAGGAACCATTGCTGTAGTGCTCAAGACCAAAATGCTTTTCTTTGTAAGTACTATCCTGACTCAACTCACTAAGAAGCTGTACATATATTTTGTCCTTAAGTTTTCTTGAAGCAAAGAGGTTCTTAATCGAGATAAAATAAGGGAAAAAAACAAAACATGAATTGCACATATAAAACAGGAGGGACAGACCTCCTGTCAGTCACTGAATCTTCTGAATAAGCAACCTCTTGGTCCCTAGCTCCAGCTAACCCAGAGAGTGCCGGTGCCTCAGGAGCCCATCAGCATCATTGTACCCATTGTGTACGACATGGCCACAGGTCTGACGCAGCAGGCTGACATCCCCCGACAGCACAGCTCCTCTGGAGCTGCTGCCCTTATGGTTAGCACCATCCTCAGGAGGTTTAATGAGCACCACCCAGCTCGACCAGGTATGCATTCAAGCTTTCGGAGGTCATGTGACTTGTTATGCTGAACATGTTGTGTTTCGTTTAACAATTAGGTTTGTGTAAAAGAGCAAACAAAAGTTGAATGATGATGTGAATTGTGATTATAAAGGTGTTAAAGCACGTACATGGTTCAAGTTATCTAATAAATCATTTAAATTTAAAATGTAAGAAAATATATTCATGGAACTGACTGATGTTCATGGTGTAATTGGATAAAAATGCTAATGAATTCTGTGTTAAATAAGTGTTAAGGTTCCCTCCTTTTCATATTTATATTTTTAGCTGTTGACACATGGAGCTGTGTGAAGTGGCTTTGTGTCTGTTAGCATCAGTATTGTTTTATTGCTAATAATTGGCATAAAGATATGTTGGATATTAAAAAATATATAATTGTACTGCTGAAGGATAACCTGTTTTTATTGTAACTCTGTTTAATTGCATACCCTCCACAGTCCAGGTCTTTTAATAAAATGTGTACGTGTTTTCTTTTAGGAGAATGTACGATATTCGCTTCTGTTCATGAACTCATGGCTAACCTGACGCTGAACCCTGGTGCACGGCCCTAAGAGACCTCAGTCCAGCTTCTCCACACCAAACTGAGAGCACACAGAGAACTGGCATGCTGTATGGAGATCCAGGCTCTCGAATACAGCCACAGAAATTTTCTTCAGGTGTACAACATGCTGTCATAAAAGAAAGAAATTATGATGGAATGAAATTCTTTGATTTTGCTTCATATCATGAGTGTCTGTAAATGAATGAAGGATAGTGCATCTGTGAACATGCCATGCATACTTCTATAAATTCAGGACATTAAGAGGACAGTTTATTTTTGTTTGATGCACTTCTTAAATAAAGGTTTGAAACTAGAAGATATAGGTTTGTTTACCCTTAAGTGTAAATGCTTTTTATATATTATTTTAATGTCTGCCTTTAAGAACAATAAGCATTTTGCAAGAAAAAAAAGCTTAATTCATTTTTATAATGCAAGCTATCAATACTGTGTTGATATTGGGGCTGTATTCTTTCTGATGACACTATTTAATGTCTTTTTTTATATATATATATACTGGCAAATCTTTAACTGCTCTCATAGCAGTCACTCTGAACACTGTACAGACTGTAACAAACTTTCAGAAGAATCCCTATTTTCTGATGACTGCATTTGAATCCTGATGGTAGCCTATACCTCTGTCTTTATTACTGTTTAATAAATATTTGAAAGTGTTATTTTTCATTATTCACATCTTGCAGGCTGAACAAAATAGCAAAAATATTCTTCAGTTTGTGATATGATTATAATGAATGCTTAGCACCATGTGTATTAGAACTAGTAAATTAAAAAAAACAAAACAAACAAACCTGTTTGTATATTTTGTAGCGCAGGATGACAGTCACCTCTCAGGAACATGCCAGTATGTCGATTGGCAATGTTAAACTGCCCCCTAGTTGTGAATGTGTGGGTGAATGTCTGTGTGCAAGATGTCCATTGATGGAGAAGAATCCTTTCGCCTCATGCCCAGTGTTCCCCAGATAAAGTGATTACTTGATGAATAAACAAATGAATGAAACATACACTGATAACTGACAATGTTCTCATCATGAACTTACACTTAGGGATATTGGAATTTCATGCGAAATTTATGGAAAATGTAAAAAGTTCACGCTACAGTGATATTACATCATGAAAGTAGAGCATTTAAGTAGAAGCATGCAATGGTGATTCCTCATCTCAAACAAGTTATTGAAACTAAAGCCAACAACATGTTGGGTATACCCCAACAAAAAATGTCAATGTCTCGATAACTTGTCATGTGCCCTTGAGCATCAATTACAGCTTGACAATGACGTCTCATGCTGTTCACAAGTCGACTTATCGTCTGCTGAGGCATAGCATCCCACTCTTCATGAAGGGTGACCCTCAGGTCATTGATGTTCTGGGGTACAGAGTTACAAGCCTCTACATGGTGACTCAGTTGATCCCATAGGTTTCCTGTTGGATTCAGGTTTGGAGAAAATGCAGGCCACTCCATTTGATGTACCCCAGTCTCCAGCAGCCGTTCCCTAATGATGCGACCTCGATGAGCTGGAGCATTGTTGTCCATGAAGATGAAATTAGGACTGTGTTGTTCATGCAGAGGCACTATTACTGGATTAATGATGTTATTCAAGTAGTATGGGCTTGTCACTGTACTATTCACATAGTGTAGGGCAGTTCTGTATTGACTAGACACACCTGTCCACACTAACACCACCACCACCCAAGGCTTGTCAGGGGACAACAGTGGCTGATACATAGTGCTCTCCTTGACATCTCCAACATTGTTGGCTGACAAAAAGATTTTATATTTCCAAATGTTCCTTTTCCATTACTTAAAATGTTAAATGTTACTTAAAATTAAATGTTATACAAAACTGTTTGTATATCAGCACCAAAACAACACATTACATAGCAGACCACTTTTCAGACAAAAATAAATAAATAAATAAATAATGAAGCCTGCTGGGTTTTGCATGAAACAAAAAAAAGAAGTAAGTGTGACAAAGTTTCCAGAAGAGCTGTGGCAGATTCTCCAAGACTCTCAGTAAAACTTAAAAGCTAATTTCCTTAAAACTGCACATGTTGTATGGGAACACTTGGGTTATTTCATGCAAAACCCAGCAGCCTTCATTATGTTTTTTTAGTGCTGTCAAGTGATAAAAAAATTAACGCAGATTAAAAATTAGTTGAATTACGCAAAAAAAAGCGGTACAGTCAGTAAACACGTAATTGACCATTATGTTACTCGTTTTAGGCTGCATTCCAATCGCAAGTGTCCCTAAGCTGTATCCCTGCTCCCTACACACTGCACAGGGTAGAGAATCCCAAGGGCTGTCCATAGGGAACTCGGTCACTAAAACGGCTCTACTTGAAACGCCCTGCAACGTCATCAACTGCGGACAGCTGATTGGTTGTGTTCTACACGACAGCACTTGGCTGTATTTAACATGATAAATACACATTAATGTACTCACTCAGTAATGCAGAACTAAAAATAACCCACATCAGTAACAAAAGTTGTACCTAAAAACAACAGGGTGCCTAAGACTTTTGCACAGTACTGTATATAGGTGGTAAAAGTTCACTAGTTCAGTGTGGTACACAAAGTTTGCCGTGAAACAGAACATTTCGGACCAAAGTCCATTGCACGCAGAGCACCTCAGTAAATCACCAGTTAACCATCATTAACATGAACAGAGATGTTAAGAGTCTCACAGAGTCACGTGTAAGAGAATAAACTTAAATTTGATTGGTTACTACTATAAAATGGTTCGTTCTTCGACAGTACCGCCTTTACTGCCATCACTTACGGTGCTAACAGAATTCACAAAGACAATTAAAGCTCCACATTTCACACCTTGAACCCTCGCCTTTTATTCCCTTATAGCTGATCTGTAATATTTGTTGAATCTAATCACATTTATTGTTAACATTTGTAATGATAAGAACAATATTTGCCGTAGTTTGTGGGTAATAACAATCTTTCACGCATATTAATCATGATCGATGCTCATTCTCGGAGGAAGAGTTGTAGTTGCTGTTCGTGACGTACTTCCGCACAGCGCGCGCTGGCTTGGCGGAGGTAAAAGAGCACTGGGTGGCGCGCTGCAGCCGCGGTTCGCTTTCTCGCGTCTTCATCGGATTCTCTCGGGCCAGTTTCACCCAGCACTGGTAAGAACATTTCTGTTGTAATGTTGTGTGTGTGTGTGTGTGTATGTAAGCAGTATTAAAGTGTTTAAATACTTACGCATTGTAAACTGAATGATAAACCGTTCTCTCAGTCGCGTATGGCAGCAGGATACAACTACCACCGATGGCTATGTTAATCACTGTAATCTATTTACTGTGTTAAATCCACAGTCTAAAGGCATCCGAGAAACGGTGCACTTTGTAAACTCTTCTGTTCCCGACCCGTGTTTGGGTAGTGAAGCTGGAAGAGCTGCTTTATTGTCTGGAGTTTAGTAGTGAACGCTAAAGGAAAGGGAAATATAAAGAAGGAGCTCGGGCTGAGTGACACTTACAGTGACCAATCAGGTGCTTACTTTCTGTTTACTGACGCGTGTCTGACCAATGAGATGTCTTGTTTTAGAACAGCCGGTTCTCTGTT
Organism: Scorpiodoras heckelii; assembly: GCA_028566435.1. Taxonomy (NCBI): domain Eukaryota; kingdom Metazoa; phylum Chordata; class Actinopteri; order Siluriformes; family Doradidae; genus Scorpiodoras; species Scorpiodoras heckelii. The sequence goes on along the minus strand of JAOVVH010000058.1, from coordinate 13,762,710 downwards.
TTCACGCCTTGTGTTTGCTAATAACAGGGACTACAACCCATTCTCGCATGTTGTTTACTTATCACACCAGGGAACCGCAAACACTGAACGTTCCCCTAACGTTGGTATTTGGTTCCATTTTGGTTTGTATCTGTTTTGGTTTACATTGTCAGCTCTGTTCCCATAGACGTGTATTTGACGAACTATGTATTTGACATCTTTGCCAGTTTTGCTTTTCTATTAATTCATTGTTAGCTTTGCAGAAAACACACAGTCCTGTATGTCATGCATGCTATTTATTGAGCCTCATTTCCTTTTTGATTGACAGAATATTTGAAACATTCACACTATATCTGTGTAAATGTTATCCGTCTGTGTACAGCAAATAAAATCTAAAAGCAACCTCTGACAAACTTTGAATGCTTCCCATTATAGAAGGTTATGGGAATGTTCCTGGAACGTTAGTTTGTGGTTACAGAAACAATACTGAAAAGCATGTGGTGAACACTTGTAGCTTGTCACATAACTATAAGTGAACGTTGTATTTTAGTTCCCAGAAATTAATGTAAAAGTTCTCAAAATAACCAGAGTTGTCTGAATACTAAGGGAATATTCGCTGAACTATAATAAGCAACAAAGTGCAAACTTTGTACTTTTTTTTGTAAAGAAACCTTTCCTGGAAAATGAAAACCAAAAAAGCTCTGTTCTCAGATTGTTTCAGTAAACAAAATCTAATTTTTTATTATCTGGCTCATTGCAGAGTAGACTATTTACACAACATTTAATAACCTAATACCTCACAGTTACAAAACAGCTCATTATAACTGTTATTAGCATGTAGGCACCACACTCATGGTTTCTGATAAACACTTTGTAGCTCTTTTATTGTTCTACAGTGAATCAAAAAATGTGAAAACAGGAAGCAAATACCACAAAATGATCTGAGAAGAGATGATAGCAGAACCAACGTTACTCTCAAGATCAGTGCAACAGTAAGATATCAACTCTTTCATGTATTAGGAACTCTGTTTTTTGTGTGTTTGTTGGTTTTTCATTTTGTAGCTGAGTGCCAAGGTTTGCATCAATAATGGGTTATTGGGGAAAAAAGGGACAGAGTGTACCATAATGTATTTATAAACCCCATTTCCAGAAAAGTTGGGAAATTTTTTTTAAAAAATGCAATAAAAACTGAAATCTATAATGTGTCAATTCACTGGAACCTGTATTTAACAGATAAAATCACAGAGAAAAGTTTTTCAGTGGTTTCAAGATTGAGTATAAAAGGAGCATCCACCAAAAGGAGAAACTGTCATGCTACCATGATGGACATAATCACAGGGGCTCGGGAGTACTTTGGAAAATCATTGTATATTGAAATACAATCTGAAACTGTATTATGCAAAGAAGAAGCCATATATTAATTTAGCTCATGAACATGGATGAGTTCTCTGGGCTTGAAGTCAGGACCAAAAGACAGTGGAAATGTGTAGTGTGGTCAGATGAGTCCATGTATCAGCGTGTTTTGGGGGAAAATGGACATCAGATCCTATATGCCAAAGTTGAAAAAAAAACCACCCAGACTGTTACAGAGGAAAAGTGCAAAAAATCTGTGATAACATGGGGGTGCATCAGTGCCCACGACATGGGTGATCTGTGTATATATGTGAAGGTACCATTGATGTGGAGTCATTGGTACTGGTATTTTGGAGCGACATACGCTGCCATCAAGGTGATGTCATTTCCGAAGACAATGCCAGGCCTTCGTCTACACGAGTTACAACAGCATGGATTGACTGGTCTGCCATCAGTCCAGTACTGTCTCCTATTGAAAATGTATGGTGCATCATGAAGAGAAGAGGAGAAGCAGTCAACAGTGACCATGGACTGTTGAGCAGATCAAGTCTTGTACACAGCAATAATGGGCAAAAATTCAACTTGCAAAGCTGCAACAATTAGTATCTTCAATTCCCAAATGATTAAAAAGTATAAATAAAAGGAAAGGTGATGTGACCCAGTGGTAAACAATTTCTGTCCCAACTTTCTTTTAGTGTGTTGCGGGCATCAATTTCTAAAGTTCTTTATATTTAACAAATAGAATTAAGTTCATCATTGAAAACACTGAAAATCTTTTCTTTGTCCTTTTGTCTGTTAAATAAATTTTCAAGTGAATTAACAAATTACAGATTTCAGTTTTTATTGCATTTTTAGAACGTGTTCCAACTTTTCTGCAAATGGGGTTTGTAGCATAATTGTCTTTTACTATTATATTTTACAAGTTATAATTCCAAGGAGTTAAAAAAAGAAATGTGGCTATAAGAAGACAGCAATCTAAACCAAAATCAACAGAAAAATATATCAAAAATAAATTTAGTTTTTACACTCTCTCTATAGTCTTATATAGTCTTAGATCTATATTTTAGATCTGGAATGTTATGATTGATGTAATTGGAAGAATTTACATTACATTTAGAAAGGGAGATGCAAAGTTTTGAACTGTTTTTTTTTTTTTTTTACTGTTAACACAGTAATGCAGTTTGTTATTTGATAATTTAAGACCATTAAATGCCTTGTTAAAAAAAAGACTTTTGCACTTCATTTATCTTCTCCATTTTGTCATAAGTGTACAGAAATATTCCACTTAATTGTACATAATAAATACATATCTAATTTCTAGCTTTGTGTATTTAGTACATAATTAACCATATGATGAATATATTCTTAAGAGAGAACAGTAGTGTTGATGTCTCTTCCTGCACATCCGTGAATCATGCCTCTGGTGTGAGAAATGAAAACAAAGAAAGAAAGAAGAATGTGGTAAGACTTAATACTGTATTACTATATACTCTCTCTCTCTCCTCTCTCTCTCTCTCTCTCTCTCTCTCTCTCTCTCTCTCTCT
>JAOVVH010000058.1:13723999-13750639 GCA_028566435.1 Scorpiodoras heckelii | reverse complement strand
CCACCAGGCTGGTCCAATTTAGCCATGAAACCTCCCACACTAAAATGACAGGTGTTTCAGTTTCATTGTCCAACCCCGTATGTATTTTAGAATTAATATGGCATAAGTAATTAAAACTCATATTATGTAGTGATATTTCAGCATTAACCAATATTTATTCCAACCTTGAATACAAAACGACAGCAATTGTCAGAATTAAATGTCTTAATTAATGTTTGCAGTAGCTAATTAGTAAAATTCACAAGTGATGCTGTATGATGGGTGCCTGGTGACGAATGCTGATTATTCAATCATTAATTTTTATATTTCTTTGGTTGTTCAGTGCTGTTCTATAATTGTTATATTAAAATGCATTAGCACTGCATGCGACTACTGGTTATTGAGCATTTTAAGATGCTCCCTCAGGTTACTCAGTAAACCTGCAGTTCCAGTGATGAGGGCAGGAACATCGGAGGAGGACAGACACAGAGAGCTCACCCTGGCCCGAGTCCGAGCCCTTATTCAGTTCTACACTGAGAACCAGGTAGTTGTGGTCAATAGTTCTTTATGGTACTTTTGCAAATTGTTGCTAGTCTGAATCTCACCAAAGCACCACCTTCTGTGGATGAAAGTACATAATACTTTAATTATCCCTGCTCTCTAAGTGGAAAGGATGCCACTAACATCAATTCAGTTCAGTTCAATTCAATTTTATTTCTAAAGTGCTTTTAACAGTGGACATTGTCCCAAAGGAGCTTTACAAAGACATAAAATCCAGACAAAAAGATTTACATTTATATACATTTTTATCCCTAATGAGCAAGTTGGGAGCGACAGTGGCAAGGAAAAACTCCCTGAGATGTTAAGAGGAAGAAAGCTGGAGAGGAATCATACTCAAAAGGGAAAGCCATCCTCATTTGGGTGACACTGGACAGTGCAATAATAAATACTCCCTTCTAAAAGTGTGCTATATAGTAAAAACCTGCAACTGTGATCAGTAAATTCATTAAGGTTTTAATGTGAAGTCTGTTTTGTTGATGTTATCAACTGTTCACTGATGGAGATTTGACTGACATGGCACTTACAGTTCTAGACCTCGTAGGAAGGCTATTTGTATCAGTAGCAGTCTAAAACCAAATTCATGGCTTCTAAGTGTATCTTTATGCTGTCCCTCTGGGTGATCTTTAGGCTGCCAATGTGGGGACATCCTCACCAGCAGCGAGTGATTTTCTGGTGATAAGAACTCCAAACAGAAGTTGAGAAGGAGTCGTCATCACTGGTATCTTATGGTGTCTCAGGCGTAGCATATATAGCTTGAGTGAGGGGGTGTGGTGTTAAGTGATAGAGAAAGGGAAAGAAGGAGGCTGGGGTGCACAGTTTATTAGGTATTTCACAAAACTGTTAGAGAATATATACCCTGTGTGCAGACTATAAGCAGGGACTCCAACAGGACTAGCTATGACAGCATAACTAAAAGGGAGAGCCAGAAGGTAATGCAGACATGAGGGAGCCCTGTGACATAACATCCCAGTTTACTATAACACTCAAACAATCTTTTGATCGAAGTAGGCATGGAGGATCATAACAGACTAAAATTTTGCTCAGGTACTGGATAAGATAGGGGTTATGTGGTCATATCTTCTGGTTCTAGTAAGGACTCTGACTGCTGCATTCTGCACTAGCTGTAGCTTGTTTATGTACCTACTGTAACATTCAGACAGCAAGGCATTACAATAATCCAACCTAGAGGTAACAAAAGCATGAACTAATGTTTCTGTGTTATGCTGTGACATTATATTTCTTATTTTAGCAATGGTTCTGAGATGAAAGAAGGGACGTTCACTTCACTCCAACAACATTTTCTAATCTATAAAGGAAAATACAATGATTGATGATGTTAAAAGCTTCACTATGGTCAAGTAACACAAGCAAGGACACATAGCCCTGATTAAAAGCCAGTCGTAAGTCATTTACCACTTTAACCAGCACTGTCTCTGTGCTATGATGAGGGCTAGATCTTGGCTGATAGATTTCATGAATGTTATTCCTGTGTAGGTATAAGCATAACTGCTGTGCTACAACCTTTTCTAGGATCTTGGAGATAAACGGGAGGTTTGATATTGGCCTATAGTTGGACAGCTGACATGGGTCGAGGTCAGGTTTTTTTAACAGCTTGATAATTGCTTGTTTAAAGTATTTAAGTATATAGCTAATATTAAGTGAATACTTTATTCTTTTTAGAAGAGGTTTGATAGTTTCTGGTACTATCTGTTTGAAGAAATGTGTAGGTAAGGGATCTAGTACACAAGATGATGATTTTGATGAGGAAATTAGTGAAATTATTTTAGTCTCTCAAAGGGAAAAATTTGACTTTCCCCTTTAATTTTTTGCCTGACATTTTCAATTTTGTCACTGAAAAAATTCATGATGTCATCACTACATACTAATGGTGTGCGTGCTTCTGTGGTGGTCTTATGACTAGTTAATTTTGCTACAGTTTTAAATAAGAATCTGGGATAATTTTTATTATCGTCTGTTAGAGTGGAGAGATATGTTGATCTACGAGCATTAAGAGCTTTCCTATAGCTGAAGAGGTGCTCCCTCCATGCTGTTTGAAATACTGCCAAGTTAGTTGGATGTCATTTATGGTCTAATTTGAGAGTGGTCTGTTTTAAGATACGTGTATGATCGTCATACCAGGGTGCCAGTTCTTTCTCTCTAATTCTTTTTCTTTTAAGAGGAGCTACATCATCCAGACTGAAACTTGATCAAGTTCTGTGGTGTTAGACAGCAATACAATCAAATTTGATAATTCTGGGAGATTATCAGTGGAACTATGTGCAGTATCTGACGTGTATGTACATTTGATGTGGTAGCGTGGCAAAGAGCATATGTTATGAGTAAGACACATTTTAAATGAGATGAAATAATGATCTGAGATAGCTTCAGACTGTGGAAGTGTAACTGTATTTCCATATTCAATCCAAATATTAATGTTGGATCAAGTGTGATCATTATTGTGAGTGTGTCCTATTACATTATGATTTACTGCTACTGAGTCTAGAATGGACACAAACACTGTTCTCAGAGGGTCTTGTGGATTATCAAAATGAATATTAAAGTCTTCAACAATTAATGCTTTGTTTAAACAAACTACCAAGTTTTAGATGAAATCTGTAAATTCACAAAGAAATTCAGAATACGGCCCTGGGGGACTGTAATAAAATAATTAGTGGACTTGATTGGGGAGATTTATTTTTTGTGGCTATGTAATATTATTATAAGGAACTTCAAATATTGAATATATGTCCATGTTTTTGTGTGATGTCTAGATTATCATTATAAATAACTGAAGTGCCTTTTCCTCTGCCAGTTAGACGAGGCTGATATATGAAACTGTATCAAGGAGGACTAGCTTCACTTAATGCTACATATTCATTTGGTTTAACCCATGTTTCTGTTAAACACAGTACATTAAACCTCTGATCAGTAATAGTTTTGTTAAAAATAAGTGCTTTAGATGTAAGAGACCTAATATTTAACAGTCCTAGCTTCAGCAAAAATAATTTTATGTTATTTTATGTTAATTAGGTCACTAAAACAAACTTTCTGAGGATTTCTAGGTTTTTGTTTAGCTAGGGGAACAGACACAGTCTCAGTATGGTGGAACCTCAGTATGGTGGAAGCCTTGCCCTCATAATTGCTCCATTTATCTATAAAGGCCACATTGTTCTGGGAACACCACCTTGAACATCCAGGAGTTCATTGACCATAACCTGCTGTAAGCTATGTTGCCACGCCACAATGGGATGGGGCCAGAGCATATTACTGCATTGGCCTTCCCTAATTTACACACCTCTACAACATAACTCTTAGTGTAACCTCTGATTGATGAAGGCATATATCATTAGCTCCTATGTGAAACACTACATTAGAAAACTGGCTCCCTTAGTTTAGAGTGATATTAGAGTAATGCTAGTCAATCATGGACATATGTGTGTATTGTTCTGTATACAGAACAAGGTAATTACAGTCTCCTCCACATATATTTAGCTTCCATGTGATGCTATATAAGCAGCACCTCAAAAAGATGTGGTGGCTTAGCATGTGTTTATAGATAGTTTAGGTTAACCCTCACCAGTCTGTTAGCTGTCATATGATAAGGATGACTAATATATGGGAATTGGCTATGGTTTTGAGAGGAAAATTGGGTTTTGTGAGTAATTCTGTTGTTTTCCCCAGTGTTTAATAGTTTTTGGCTCCTGTTATGTTATGCAGCTGCACCAGCACATGCTGTATCTGGTGGACAGTCTGTGGGATAGTGGTGGTGCTCTGCTGAAGGACTGGCCCTTTTTCACCTCTCTTCTCAAAGCTCATCCTTCCTCATCAGAGCAAGGCTAGTACTTTCCCATCAGTGAATCAAACTTTGGTAAAACTGTTTTATACCTGTTGTGTGATTGTCCATGTCTGTTTGTTACACAGCTTTGAGCAGCACTGAGGAGGCTCTGGTGATTGAGATTCTTTTGGCGTCAGTGAGACAGGCTGCTGAGGGACCTCCACTAGCAGGGAGAAGCATGGGGAAGAAAGTTAGCTTCTTCTTTCCTTCATCTTCACTTAGCTCACTTCAGTCATTTAGCTTTGAGGACATTTAATGTGGATTGAGGAGCATGCCTGAGATTCCTTTTTCATGTCTTGTCATTGCTGTGAGCTTATGATTATTATGTTTTTGCATGCAGTAGTGACACTGATTATGATATTTTTATGGCCATCACAAAAGCTCAGTTAAACATCAGCATTAACACATAAAGGAATACTTTTATGCATTACTTTGCAAGCAGTTTCTTCCTCATGGATGTCTGCTTTAGATGTTCATATTATAATTTTGCTAATAAGTTCCTGAGACACACCTCTGTATATGTATGTAGTGTGTGAAGCAGACTTATTATGAACATGCTGTTACTGTGCTTTAGGTGATCAGTACAAAAGAGAAGAGATTACAGACAGATGACTGTGCGAAGCTTACAGAACACTTCTTAAGGGTGCTACCTGATCTGTTATCCAAGGTGAGACAAGGGCCCAATCATTTCTTATACTCTCTTTCTGTATGCGGTAAATTGTGTTCTGATCATGTCATCGGCCTGTGTATTTTTAGTACTCAGAAGATGCTGAAAAACTCACATCTTTCCTCAAAATACCTCAGTACTTTCAAATGGACAACTGTGGTGATGAATACACAGAGGTTAGTCACTTTTGTTAGTTTTATAGTTTGTAAATAAAAGGATTTAGGAAGGTTAACATTATTGGTCCAGTCTTAGTAGCAACATATAAGAAGGTCCTGTGTTCAATTTAATTAAAAGTTTGATCAGTGTAAGTCTTCATACTGTAGACTTCTGTATAATACCTTTCAGTGTGCATTTGATGGAATTTTGTACAAGTATATTAAAATCTGAAAATACTCAAAACACAAACTCATTATATCTAATGATGTAAATTCAACTAATGCCTGTTTCAGCACTCTTGTAGAAATCTTGTTTCATAAATATGGTAGCATTCCCTATAGAGTGCCCCCTTCTGGGCAGTGAGTGTCACTGTTTAGTATGGTTGTAGTCTGTACAGGCACTGCTCACTGGGTTGGAGGCTGCAGTGGATTCACACACAGATGCAGCACTACTTGAAGCAGCTGTTCGCTCGTACCATAACCTCTGTGCAAATGATTCACACTGGCAGAACCTGGCAGCTTCTTCCATAGACCAGCTAATCCAGCGCTGGACACACACACTGGGCTCATGCTTAGGAGAGGCAGTCAGAGTGAGTATTACACAGCACATGTGCATGTAGATGGCATATGACTATTTCATAAATCAGTCAAAATGCTGTGCACACAAATCTGCACTGGTTTCTACATGACTGATGAACGAAGGTCATCGAGTGGTTCATTATGAGTGAGAGAGTAATGGAACAGATCTAACTAAGTACTCTTGTTTTTAGGATGGAACTTTCCTTGGAGACAAAAAGGAAGAAGTTCTGTCAACTTTGAGAAAATTAACTGCTTTCAACAAGTAAGAGTGGACAAACTTTTTTTTCAGCCTAATCTATTTCCTGAGAAAATAAGAGAAAACCTGTTTACTCCAAGCTCAACTGAAAGTGAAATGAATGAATAAAAACTTGTTGATTTCTGTTAACTTTCAGAAATGTGTGATGTATAACACATTCAGAACCACTACAGGTACATGGTAATATGTCTTTGGATGAGACGGATATGAAAGAATATTTCTTTAAAGCTGCTCGTTTTCAGCATTGGAATAATGTAGTAAAAAGCACTTTTTGTATCTTCACATTTTATTTTGAGCTGTGTTGACCATGTTTGTATCATTTAGTCATTGATTCATGTTCAGTAACTGCTTTATCCTCATCAGGGTTGCTGTATGTTAGTAACGTACGTATAAGCAGAAATGTCTCCCTCGAAAGGTTTTGTGCTATCTCTGGAAGAATTCGTAATACAGATTTGGAGCTTAATTTGTAAATACACTGAACTGAAGAATTCCTGAAAGCTTTCAGCAGAAAATATATTTTGCATTAATGTTAATTGACTGCCTCAAAACCTGCACTTCATTTTGAGTCTTTTGAGTAAACAGGTTTTCCACTCTGTTCTTGTATAATTAAAAAAATCCACTATTGACCACACTGATGCAGGAGATAGACATTAAGTTGAAAAAGCAATGAAGTGTTTTATTAGCATTAGATACTGTCTGCTACATGTCCAGCCTTAAAAAACCACCTTGCAGCGTTTTTCTCTCATCATTTGTCTCATACTCTTGGTATCACTGTGACTCAGTGCTCAGGACCTGTCTAAATGGGGCACATATGAGCTGGTCTCTGAGCTCCTTGTAGTTGCACTACAGCATGGAGGTATGCCAGTAGAGGTAAGATCACTCATTCCAACAGTCTCTTATTGTGAGCAACCTGCTTTCAGTGAAAACTCAACTTTCTTCTGTGCGCTGCTTTCAGATGATTACTGAGGCTCTGCGCTGTGTCTGCTGCTGCATCCTGTGGAACCTGAACAACTTTGGAGAAGGGGTGATCTCCAGGGTTAGTCATCAACTGCTCTGACATTCTTCCTTAAGCTCAAGCACACCATGCTGTGACTCTGTCCTCTTTGTCAATGACATTAGATCTAGAGACTGAAGTGAATGCTAATATTTACACTCAGGCAGAGTTTGGAGTGATAAATTAACCAAGCCTTTCAGGTGTGTATGACTTAGTGTCTACACAATTCCCATGTGATCCATCACAAGCAACATGTCCTTTAATTCTGCTACATTCCATTTGAAATATCAGCTGTGATGCCCTCAAAGGCCCTGGGTTGTGTCCACTGGATTTTAATAACCGAGAGAAGCCTGCGATTGATCATGAGGCATTAAGAAAAAGAGTAGGTTCAGGTGATGGATTATAGGGGGCGTAATGGCTACCTTCTTGTGTGAAGGTTCCTCTGCTAATCTCTAATGTGACGTCGTTATTAAGCCCATGTTTCCATGCGGTGCACAAGGTAATCATATTTCCCGACCCCTAACCTTTCCACACAGAGATATTGATGGCCATTATGAATGCTGTAGGTAAGAGAGCAACATTAAAATCCTTCACTTGGGGGGAGTCGCACCCGAACGAGTGCTTTCACTCTCTGAGCCCCTCATCAATAACTGCCAGTGTGGGCTGTAATTTGAGACCCAGGCGGTGACTTTGGCCCAATCTGCAATTCTAATGTCAGTGGCATTTGACTTGGGAACGAGGGTGAATTTGAGTGAGAGAAGCCGGTGGGGGAAAACAAGATGAGTTCAGCAGAAAATTGGGATATTGTCTGATTAAAATGAGTCATTTGGCTAAAATGAGATTCGAATGGCAGTTTCTCCCTGGAGCTGGGCACATGTGTATAATTATGAAAGAATAGTTTACATGAAGGACCAGCAGCGCTACTGCTAACAATACTTTCATCCATCCACATTCAGTGAGGGCTCCTCCATCGGTTTCTATTATTTAGCTTAATTGTACTCTCATTATCTCGGTCTCCACCTCACTCCTATGATGCACACTGTGCCCTTATGCCATCAGAAAGCAAAAATATATACAAATACAGAAATGTGTTACATTTGATATCAGCTTGTTGAGCGGGGAGGAGAAGTTGGATGGATAAAGCCACCCGTGTTGCTGTGGTCAGGCAGCTCGGGGCCGATGAAAAATCTGATGCACCAGTTGAAAGTCAAATAATCCATTCAACACAATTAAAATATTAAGTCAAACTACTTAGGAATGTGTAATAGGTAAAATCCAGTTACTAAAGTTATCCTAATTAAATTTATAATGAATAACCTGTGTTATGATCCCAAATACCTGCTTGTGTGCTTGTGTGTGTGTGTTTGTAGGAGTCAGCCCTCCAGCAGAGGAGTCGGCTACGAGCTTTTTGTGAAAAATGCCACCGATGTCTTTCACACACAGAGCAGGTGGTGAGAGAGCAGGTACAGTCACCCTTCATATCAGCTTGTTCCTTTCTTTGCCTGTATGGGCCATAGTTTTGAGATGTTAAATGCATAAAGGTGCTGCAGCAAAGCGTATATGAAATGTGGATACATCATTTATAATAAATGAAATTTTTTTTTTTTAATTCCTGTTTGAATGAGCTTTACTTTTATTTTTAATGGATTATCTGTTATGCAGGTCTCCGAGAAGCCAAGGATCTGTCATAAGTGCCATAAGAGTCTAAAGCAAATATGCTTATTGTATGAATAAATACATTTTAAAAATTTATAATTAAATGATGTAATTAAAATTGTACATAAGATTAAGGATGTTAAAAGATTAAGGATCTTAATAGTGTATAGTTTAATAAAATAACAGAGTTTGAAACTAAACCAAACCTAATCCTCTATTATTAAGTGAATCTGTACTGTTGGTATTCACTGTTTCTTGATTTACTCCATAGTAAGTCTAACATACATTTCTGTGTCACTTTTCCACATCTAGGCGTTTATGTGTTTGAGTGATGTCCTCGTAGCCCACAGTTACCAGCTGCAGATGTGGGATTCATCAGCAGGTGCTCCTCTGCTCTACACCCCTGAACCCAGACTACAGAAAGCGCTGCTTAGCTTCATCTTGGAGCATGTCTTCACTGGCCCCGAGCCACACAGCCACAGCAGCACTGGTAGCCCTGTCCTCTCTCTGTCCTCTCTATTTAACAATGCCCATTTGTGGGACACAGTTATGATTCACATTCAGATAATGAATTGTGGAAACTCTTACTGCAGTGTTTCCAGTAGATGGCAGTCTGCCTCCAAGTTACATTACACAGGGAGCCAGTAGAGTACAGACTGGTGCTTATAAACATATTTAGTTATGGAAATGGCTTATACACAGCAAACACAAGCCAAATCATTCAGTGCAAATTCATGGATCTGAATTAAGGATGAAATATTTTATATCTTACTAGAGGGCAGAAGCTTGGAAGATATTTTACATACAATAATCTTTACAAATGTTTTTAACTTAATGTTTACACAAGTAAGACAATTGTATGTTGATATTTCTGCAACCATATTCAGTAAACCTGATTTTCACATTCATATGCATTTGAGCATTAGTCCAAAGCAAGATGCATTAAAATGTATTCACAAAATTTGAAAGCCATTTGAAAAAAAAACACTTGAAAGCCTCCGAATCATTCATCTAAATGTCTTGCATGCTGTGCTTGACTTAACTGAATAAGCCTTACAGATTTAATATGTGTATTAAGATTTCCTGAAGCAGATGAACACACTTTGCCTCACTGCTGACTTTGTGTAGACTATGTCTTCATGAATGTGATCTAAATGAGTGGATAAAAGCCCCATAAATGATGACATGACTCCTGTCAATCTTCAGTAAATTCACTTTATAAAACATGTCATTTTGTATATACAGCATAAACTCTCCATTTATACTTATACATTATTCTGTAAATGTTATTCACTGCTTATGCTTAAGACCAGATGTATGCAGAAATATTGGCCACAACACAGCATAACGAAAGGCAGGTTATTTTTGTTTTTCTTTAGGAAATAATATGCATCGGTTATTTGATTACCGACCACAAGAGGCTTGAGCAAACTTTGTTCTATGAATATTTCACAAAGAGGTATTCTGACCTGACTGGAATTTATAACCCCTTGAAAATGCAATACGAGCACTCGGATTGTAACATAATCAAAAGGAATTTAGCAATTTGATTTTCATACTTCTTACTAGAGTGATGATTCAGGACTGACCAAGTTTAAGCCTAACACGTTTTTCTGTGGCCCCTCACCTCAGGAATTTGTTTCTCTTGAAGCTTTAGGAATTGAGTAGCTGGGTAGCATGGTTATACTCATTGTCGTCCAACCATCATTTTTGACCCCTGTGTGTGTGGGTGTGTGTGTTTCAGGCAGTGAGAGTAAGGGTGGGGTGAGCTGCCCGGAGGACTTGCACAAGCGGAGGAATCTGTTGGCTGCCTACTGTAAACTGATAGTGCACAGTGTGCTTGAGATGAGTATGGCTGCTGAGATCTTCAAGCACTACATGAGGGTACGGTCCATTCACTGCTGTGGCACAGTAACTGCCCTATTCTCCTCCAAAGTCATCAAGTGGGATTACTGAATGGCTGCAAATAATTAAATATTATCAAACACTGAGATTAGGGAAATGTCTTTCACAATTTTGGAAAATCTATTAGAAGTAGTTCAATGGCAAGATTAAAAATAGGTTTTCAGATTTTTTGCACTGGTTCCAGCAGCTGTTCCTGATTATTTGTTATCTATGTGTGGAAGGATATACAGTGAGTTTATAAATGGCAGTGAGCACTTTACTGTATTAGTTATATAATCACACTTTTACTCATAAGCATACCAGTTTACTTTAGAATTTATGAGTTGATTGGGATGAATGTACAGCACTGTACAGAGAGAGAGAGAGAGAGAGAGAGAGAGAAAGTGAGAGAAAGAGAGAGAGCGAGAGAGTGTATGTGTGTATGCGTGTGTGCATAAAAGCGTCAGAGTGTTTGACATGCCGACACGTTTGGAATGCCCATCCGCCTCGGCTGTGGCAGTGCCAGCGTCTATCATCAACGTTCTTCTTGATCTTCTTGATTTACACACACATGTATATAGACACACACACAGCTGCCATAATGAACGATTCCTTTCAAAGTCAAGCAAGTGACAGAAAATTGGCAGCCACCTTTAACCCTGTATTTGCTCTACTTCCTGTTTTTGGAAGGCTTTCCAACAACTGTTCACTTCTTTGAGCTATAAAATGTTTGCCAGTTGCATGATCACTTCCTTCCACTCAAATACATTTTTAAAGCAAATGCTGCAACGCTAAAAGGCGGCTGTTGTGTGGGATGTAGGCACAGTGGGTTATATGTTTGGGTGGGTTAAGGATAAGCAGCTAGGCTAGACCTTCTCAAACTGCACACTGCTACAGAATTAAAACAGTTGTGCTAGTCTGCAGCTGCCACTGAGGCCATGTTATAGAGGATTTATCAGGTCAGGAGCATTGTTTTGTAGCAGAGACACAGGCTCATAATCTCTCTGGCCGAGAGGGCAGGAGGGCTAGAGTTTTTGATCTGACGCTGATAGATCCTAGTCCATGTCAGACAGCAGGGCAGCACATATCTACTCCAGCACTGCAGGTATTATTTATGTCAGTGGAGGCTTGTGATGTAGCTTGTAGAGGAGGGATGGACAGGTTGGGATCTTACTGGTGGCTTCTTGACAGGCATAGGGCAGGTGAAAATAAGGGTGATTTTGTGCTACAATTTACTAGTGAAAGGATTCACAAGCTTTTTGCCTCTGTAACGTTTAGGCCCTTTTGCTGTAAAATTCCCATCTTTGTGCTCACACACTATAATAATAGTGATACAGTATGCACCTGTTGCAGATTTATTATCTGGGGATAATATTATGTTGTTTCATTGTACTGGCTTGAGCTTTAGGTTCCTGCTATTCTCTTTTCTTCACAGTACTACAATGACTTTGGCGATATTATCAAAGAAACTCTGACCCGCACCCGACAAATGGACAAGATTGAAAGCGCACACACCCTGGTTCTGTGCCTTCAGCAGGTATCATACGCAACTCTTTTGCCTCTGTTCCAGTAATCTCAGTTCCTCAGTGCCCCTTGCACATTGATGGGCCTCTGCAGCTGTCAGCATCTCACAGACACAAAGCCCCTCCACCGATATGCCCTCCGTGGAATGTTCTAGCAGCCCCTTCATTCTCTGAATTGCTTCATGGTAGATCTTTGTACAGTGAGACTGATAGACGAAGTAGTGATCAGTCACACCAGCTCTTGCCCCTGAAGACCAGTTCATTGCAAAACTGCTTCTGAAACGTCTCTCACACATCTTCCTAATCAGAAATGATTCCATTTTACTCCTTTCAACTCAACACTCTTTCAACCTCCTTAACACCACGTGTCCAGAGACACTGAAAAATGTTATACTTATGTAGCCTGTAGCAAACAGTATGTTCATCATATGTTAGATGTTCATTATTCCAGTACCACCGCCCCATATGATGTTCCCATACTCACTGCTCTATTTGACCTTGTATGTACAATGTGTTTCTTGCTAAAAACAAAGCACTGTTGCACTTTTCCTGCTGGTAGCACTTAAAAGTCGCTAACACATGCTTTAATTTACATCATTCTTTTATGTTGTATCTGAATTTCTAAAATAGTTCATTAGGAATTCAGCACAGACACCAAACTAGGAGCAGTAATTGCATCTATATTAATGTGAGTGGTGAGGGGTTATACTGACACACTTGTGAATGTGTGAAGCTGTACCTGCGGTTGAAGCAGGAGCAGGACACTGGGAGCGTGTGCAGTTCAGGAGTGCAGACCTACAGCAGCATCAAAGAGCTGGCCAGACGCTACTCACTCACCTTCGGCTGGGATCAGATCAAATCCCGCGAGTCTCTGGCTATGATCCACAGGTAGCACTAATCACTCTCTACTGCAGCACAGCTCAGGCTGTTTATACTGATAATTAATTCATCATTATCTTACCTGCTTTTATTTTGTCATTATTTTATATGTAGTTTTAAGTAGGTACGTAGGACTTAACAGCCAGCCATGTGTCCTGCTGGGGTGTAATGATGTTTCCATGATGTTTTCTCCACCAAATCTGTTATATTATTAATAATTGGTCATTTTAGCTGGGATTACCTTGCTTACGTGACCAGCACACAGATGTTTCACCGTCTCATTACTGAATGTAATTTTACTGAGCGAATAGCCTAGTCTTATCTTTATTTCATTATTTCTTGCCAGGAGCTCAGGCTAAATAGATTTCTATTAAAAATTAAACTCTTTGCTTTCCACTCAGATTGAAACTCAGTAGTGATTTTAAAATTTAACTGAGGTTCGATTTTTGAAAGTGAGGTTAAACATCCAGTTATTCGGTGCTGTTTAACAGTGTGAAAGAAAAAAGATGATGCATTCAATTCAGATCAGCTCATTCCCATTTTTATGCCACTTTTACAACAGACTGTCACAAAGCAGCTTTATAAAAATCTGGATAGAAGATCACTGGTGCAATTGCAAATTCCCTGAGATGACATGAGCAGCCAGATTCATAATGGAGCCCATTGTCGTCTGGGTGACAGATAGTGGGATTATAAATCATTATCGTGTACAGGGGTTGGTGTAGTTTGGACACTAACATGGCCATGGCACCACACGTATAACTGAATGTTCTCTCCAAGCCATGATGTGGTGTTTTTGTTTCTTTGCAGGGATGGCATTGACTTTGTTTTCCAGGGTTTTGTTCAGCAGTCAGAGAAGCACGCACCACCGTACCTCTCTTACCTCACCATCCTCAGCGAGTTCTCCAGCAAGCTGCTCAAACCTGACAAGAAGACCATGTGAGTAAATCAACACTGCAGAGAAAGAACAAGCAGCACTATGTAAAGTGTGGGATTTCACTCAGAGAGCACAACTTCATTAATTTTTGGTAAAGATCTTTAACTTCTATGAAACTCTTCTCGGTTTCCCTCATCAGATATAGCTATCTGCAACGGTACACTGGTGAGCAGAGCATCAGCAATAGGGAGGAGTGCTGGACACCTCTCATCTATTACAGAGCATCTCTCCAGGGCACAGCTGAGGGAGAAGACGCAGTGTCCTTCATCAGCTCTGACACTAATAAACAGCTCTCACTGACTAATCACTCCAGATCGCCCTCCATCAAACCGGCTCCATCCGAAGGTACGACAAGTCACAAAGTCTATACTGAGTCAGCAGTTTTACTGCAGACACTGACATACTGCTACATTATATCCTGACTTCCAGAAGGTACAGAAAGTGTTCAACATTCTCAGTAAAGCGACTTTTACCACAGTCACAAACTCATTTCTGTACTTACAGGAGATCTGCGAATCTCACACCTGTGTACAGAAACTAAAGGGAGCAAACAGCTGAAAAAGTGAGATGTGGTCCAAACTGACAGTCACACACAAGTGTATGATGTGTAGAGTCAGTTAATGTGCTTAATGAATTAAAATATTAACATCTTTAACACACAGGATTCACGAGCGGATATTTAATGAGTCAGTGATTACTAAGAGTTTTTGACACTAGTTCTGTTTCCTCTGTGCAGCCTGGAGCTGAGAGTCGCAGAACAAAGCGCTGGGCTCAGAGAGCAGCCTGACAGCAGGGAAACAGCTGATATCCAGCCAGGGGTCACTGCTGAGGAAGTGGACGTAGACACAATAGAAACAGACATTTGATGTCCTCATGAAAGTCCATACTGAGAGGGTAACAGGAATGACACAGAGTGTTCAATGTGCCTAAGATGTATCCTCGTCATATTCCATATGACCTCTGAATTTTTTTAATATTTACTGTAAGCAGTGATGTAATGCATTGGTGCTAAAGACATTAATTGTTGGTTTTACACTGCATAATTTTTTGGTTCTCATCTAAACCAGCTCTAAGCTAAAGATGATGGAATGTGCATTTTGGTTTCTTTGCTGTTATATTGCATTAGACATGTGTGTCCTCAGAGATTTGTGAAACTAGCCACTGTATGTTTTCAAACTGCAGCTCATGCAGACATGCAGCACATCACAGAAGAGCGTAACTTTGGGTTTATCATAAGTTATATGGCATACATTATCTTACAATTATTATAATAATGAGATAGGATGTTTCACCTATGAACATCATTTTAAAGCCCACTGTATATTTTTTACCACTACAGAAATGAGGGATAATAATTAGGGAATCAGTAAGCATGCCCCTGCTTAATAACTACAGGTTAGCTATTACCAGTGTCCATATACACCACTATACTGTTGAATTGTCTTTGAAAATCTTTGCAATGTTTGAAATGACATTGAGAAATGTTTAATATTTGGGTATGCCCCCAAAACAAACTTTAATCTGAAATGGAAAAGAAGCAATGTTCACATATTTGATTGCATTGTATATAATATTAATGTTAACTTTTTCACTGTAAATTTCATTTATTAAAAAAATACAGATTCTTTAATAGCTTTCATCAATCTTTTTGGGTTAAAACTCCATCATAAGCACATAACTAGAGAGAATAATCATGAACAAACAGCTAATACCAGAATCTAACACTAATTACACAACTGACCAGGTAGCACATAGTCTACCATGACTGAGTAAATATTTCAATACTGCCAGTGAATACACAAATCTGGATAATTGCTGCTCTTCCCTCTCATGGTTCTAATCATCTGCTAATTTCAAGACTAAAGTTATGAACAGGTGTAAAAGTTTTCCAAAGCTTTCGTTGCAAATGTAACAGAAAAGGCACATCTTTCCATATTACAAAAGATCGAATTTTTACTACTACGCATTCAGGATGAACTGGTTAAAAGTGAATTTGGACCAACAGCAGGATTTAAACAGAAATCAACCTAATATTCACGTATATTTATAAAACCTATTATATCTAAGTTATAGATGTTATATATAATATAAAATATTTTTGATAAATAGTACCAACAGTTGAAAACACATTATTTTATTCATTTGTTGGGAGAAAAATATAACTTAAATTCATAAGAGGCTTAATTTTCTGTTGAACAGGTATGTCAAATGAGTTTGAAATGTCTTAATGAGTAAATTAGTTGCTGTAATTCACCATTATTGAGACCTGAGATAATATACTGGGCAGCTGTTACACCACTGCATTAATAATATTCTCACACGCACGCGCACACACACACACACACACACACACACACTGTTTAGGCAGCGTTCACATTCTGATGCATGGCACTCATCCTAGACAGGATAAATTAAGTTACAATACTTTATTACACTCATAAAAAAGGGCTCACTTTTTCATTCTTAAAGTACATTGTTCAAGGTACTTTTATAGAAAAAGAACAAGATTTATTTAAAATTCTGAGAAAAAAAACTCACTTTGAACAAAACACAGCAAACCCCAAATAAATATGTACAAGTATTTATAAATAAATCTATAATTTAAAACAATGTTCACATCTGTGAAACAGCAAAGTAGAGGCTGACAGCAGGTACCGTATTTGTAAAAACAGATTTTCCCCTCAAGGGGCTCTGAGTGTGAGGCATTTCAGACACCTGCACACAGCATTATTAGAAATACATCCATGAAATCAAGCTCAAGCCTGATGTGACTTTGGTTAATTTGTGGAATGTAACATTTGCCAATTTAAGTGTGTTAAATATTCCACATGTGGAGCACACTGAACATTTCAAGTGTTCTTCAGTAACCTGCCGTTTGGTTCCTGTGCAGACAGACGAGCCTGACAGGCCTAGTGCTCATCCAGTGCTGATCGGGCACAGAGCTCAGTAGGAGCTGTCAGGCTCTGTACAGTTGATTCTACACTGCTGGTGTGCTGGGTGAGCACAAGCCTTTCTCTTCATGTTTCACCTGAATATTGCTGCATTGCATCTTAACTAGAACCCGGGACTCAGTCTTCGGCCAGTCAGAGCACAGATATGAACTTATAAGCTCATGCATGTAGCTGCGTTAATGGCGTGTGGCCTGTTTTGCTGTGCTCTGCTGGGTGTCGTGTGTCTGTGTATAGTTTTGATGTTTATATCGCTGCAAGCGGCCGTAATTAAAAATCGTCTGCATATTCATACTCATCCAGGTCCAGGTCACAGTGAGGGTTTGCAAACTCAAACAAGTGCCTCTTCTCTCTGCACAGGTCGAAGTCACTTGAGATGCAGTCAATTGGCACCAGGGCATTCTCATAGCTGGAAAAGGCAACATCAACTGATTACTCTCTCATAAATCATGAACATGACTAGTGCTGACCGACAAGTGCAGCTTTCACACCACTGGACAATGCCATTACAATATATACATATATTTTACACTGTCCTAACACTGAATCAGTCACTTTTATCTGTTGCGGAACAAAGAAACTCAAATTAAACATGGCTACATTTAGCAAAATTAAGTGGAAACTACTGTATTTAGGACAAAAAAGTAAAAAAAAAATCACTGGAGGTTTGAGAACACGAGGGGCACCAGGGTGAAGAGAGCAGACAGATGAACTGTTAAAGTCCCAGGGAGCATGGATCATATTAAAATGCCTGTATAATATAAATGATTTGTATGATCAAAAATGAGTGAAATATTAGACAGAGAAATATAAGAAGTCCTAATATTCTGCTTAGTATACTTGATTGAGGCCTATCTGACCGAATCTTACAGCCTGCTACTTCACTTAAGCAGACACAGTAGAAAAAAGTGGGATGTACCAACAGTACGATTTCATTTCATGGGCTAGTTAGCTTTTGCTCACATTATTGCTCAGACTTCTGACTGCTCAGAGGTGCAAATGTAGTTTTTAAAACAATCTTTGTGGGCAGGGCAAATGACATCAGCTTTGTCATGTGGTTGGAGAGGCTAATTCAAGCTTTACCCAAAATTAGCCCTGTCCCAACAGAAAGGGAGACATTCTGCCAAAGTGACTGTGATTATTCAAAGTCAGCATGATTAAATCAATAAGAAAACAATTGAGGACTTGGGTTCCCTGGGACTTGAGTGAGAGGCCTCATGTGAACAGGGACCAACACCCTGCACTTAAACTATCTTACCTATAGACCTCAACACAGAAGCTGCCTTCAGAAATCAGTGGTGCTCCTAAAACCAGCACATAACACACAGCACATCAAAACAGACCTAGACCCTCAAATCATTTGCCAGTCTAATGTAAAGTAGAAAAGTATTTGAAAAATGTGATGTCATTACTTTACTGATAGAAACATGTTATGCTTTTAAGTTATAATCTTTGGTCCTTATTTTAACCAAGTGGTGTATTTCAAATTCATTATAAAATGCACGATACTATAGTTAATACTGGTCATGTTTGCCATGAATAATGCCAAATGTCTTCTAAATGAATCCAGTTTTTTCTGCATACAGCTGTTTTGCAGTTTTTTGGTATATAAATAAAGTTCTTAAATTAAAAGTCACTCAGTGTAGATTAAACCCAAAGAGGTTCTAAGTTTGTCTTTGTGTAAGCTTAGCCAGGCTGGAATATGGACATTGTTCTAAGGTGAGAGGCAGCACTCTGATACTAATGATGCATGAGCTGAGATGTGACAAGCTAACGTTATGAAATAGATGATGAAATCCTGATGCTTTACCCATCATTGTACTGCTCGTTGGCAGCTTCCTCAGCCACCAAAATATCATACTCCTCTGCAGCATATCTTTCCCAGTCTGAAATCTCCTGTCCCAAACTCTCAGCATCCTGGAAGGAGTGTTTATCATAATTACTGCACAAATAATTATAATGGTTTCTTCAAACATAAGAAATTTGTCAACACTGGTCATTACCTTTGCCACCATAAATGGATCCCTCTGCTCATGATCCAGATACTTCTCAATATTGAAGAAAGTGTCAAAGAATATATGAGCTAGCTTGCATCTCTTCAAGTCCCTGAGTGTGATCTTTCCTAAACAGAATATGATCAAATATTAATATTAACTCATTTTTCCACACGCTATAGTCAACTAATCAATATTCAAATCATTTTTTGAGTTCAGATGAATCTAAAGCTACATTAATAAAATATACTTTAGAACATATAAATATTTGGATAACAACAAGCTTGATTCAAACAAACAAAGCCTACCTGAAATCTCAGGCCTGACCAGATCCAGCATTTGGCAGAGACAGTCCTCGAATGGCAGTGGCTCAATGGCCATGGTCTCCAGCTTCTGACACTGCTCCTGATAGAAGTACTGCAGCTCGTACATGGACAGAACTCCATCGCCATCCAAGTCCATACAGCGGAACCAGTACTCTATACTACAGAGCCAAGAGTCAGGCTAATTACTCAGGCCATTTATTAGGCTCTTATTTCAATCGAGAATAACACTTACAAGGCACAAATTAACTAATCTGTTTATTTGTTGTCTTGCTTAGTTTAGAAATAATAATAGACCTTTATTTAACAAGTACATTAGAAACATCAAAAACAAAAGACAGATAACTGGCTGGTACCTGGTTTCAGTCTTCTTGTCTTCCTCCGAGATAAGAAACCACACAAAGTCTGCATAACTTAACCGGCCTTCTTTATGAACCTTCCTGTCTCTTTTCATCACAAATAAACAGAAATAAACAACCATACAAGAAAAAAGTGAAGATTAAATTATGTAAACATGATGTGCATTGTTTGTAAGGTAATGAAATTGTAATTATCAAAGACAAAAGGCTTTACCTTGTTACAGTTCCTGAGAATATTCTTTCAATCATTCTGTTCGAGATGGCTGGGATGAAAAAGAAAAATACATTACAAATACATATGAAACAGCTAAATTTACATCCTAAGAGTAAAAGAGTTATGTGCCCACTCTTTAACTACTTTAACACTATAGGATACATGGTTTAAGAGAGACAGATCAATTTAAGGGCAGACATGACATCATGCTGCACAGTGCAAGTGAATTATTATCCTATTGATCTTAATCCTATTCACTAAATGCAGAACTATGTGATGTGGTGAGGGATGGAAAAGACATTTCACTTCATATAGCAACATGAAGGCAGTTATGAAACACCAATGATTTTATTTATTTATTACTTTTAGCAGACTGGACTGCTACCTTGGTCGTTGTGCCGTGCCATGTCCCTCTGGTCTATGTATAGATCGTGGTCAGTGTCCAGCTCCCAGAATTTACAGTAGATGACATAGAAATGCTCATAGGAAAAGTACTCAGTCAGTTGGTTAATATCCTCCTCCTCGTCCAGAAGTGCCACATTCTGTGAAAAATACAGTATGACATAATTATTATTTGTACACCAGTTATTAATACACACAACATACCATGCTACAAAAGCATCCCAACCTGAAGAAAACTGCTTCTCCGTAGCTCAGAACATGTTATTTTTCCTGTCCATGATCGGTTGATGTTATAAAATATCCTCTGAATTACCTGTTGATAAGAAACTTAGCTTGAATCACCGAAAAAAATCATGTAAAAATTTATCTACAGTCTGAAACTATAACAAAAGTATTTCAAATTAAACATAATTTGTTTCATAGAGCTATGCTGTATTGCCCTTACTGTGGTAATGTAGCGTGAGTGAAAGTCTGATGCTTCCTTCAGAAAAGCAAGGCCTGCATGTGAATCCACCACATCCTTAAACAAAAGAGATGAGGGTTTCATAATGCATCTCAGATACCAATATCACATCAAAGTCAACAGTACAAATGGCAGTCATATGAGTAAAAAAGTCTTATGTTGAAGCAATTTGTGCACTGCTAATAGTCTCTGATTTAGATTAGTGATGAACAGGAAAAAAAAAAAAAAAAACTTATGGTATTCCCATTTGCAAAGAACATCATGGTGAATGAGGATGTGCAGACATTTTAAAGGGTTTTGATCTGGTGTAGTTTTCTGCAAGGGCAAAACCAAATTCATATGGCCGTGACTTATTTGGAGTTCTGGACTTCTTCCCCATATGAAATTAAATAATAAGAAAACACATAAATCACCTCTTTTTGGGTGCAGGCACGTACAGTCAAATGTACTCCACCACAATACTTTTTTCATTCATCAAATAGTAAAAGCAATTGCTGAAGCCACACAACACAAATTAAAGCGTGAATGCCAGAGTGTATTTCCTCAGCAGGAGAAGGCTGCTGACCCCCAGTGGCTGCTCCTGCCGTCCTGAATATCAGTGAGGTGTCCATCACAGGCTAACAGTATAACGGCTAGAGAAATAGCCAGCATGGCAAATAACGCTTGTTACCACTTTGCCCTCAAGAGAGAGGACTCGGAGACCTTCTGCATTTCAACGTGGCTGCAATTTCGCCTGCAATAATCACCCAATGCGCAGTATGACGCCACATCGATGTCAAAACTAGGGGGCGCAAAAACACCAAATGAAAATATTCAATACTAACCTGCAAGTTTTAAGATTTCACGTGTATAAATACCCCTCTCATGAGAGAAAACGGGAAACTCATGAGCACAGAAAGATAAATTACATGTACACTTATAATATTGGCTCTCAACTGTCTTTTTTTCACTTTTCGATTTGATGGCTGTCCTTGCTTTCCAAAGACATTACCTTCGACTGCTCTCTGTGCTTAAGTAAAGTTCTTGTGCTTGAGTTTTGACATGGGGTGGGTTTGACAGTTTGGGAGCAAGGACAGGGCCATTCCTGGTTTTGTGACTGACCACTTACTACAAAAAGCCTTCTCCAGAAAACAAAGATGGAGGACACAGAGGAATGTCAGTAGGTGATTCAGGCTAAAAGCCAAACTTTGGAGTGCCAGATTCCTGCACAATTTTGTATTCTCTGTCTACTATTCAGCTCTTCATACCTAAACCATCTCAGGACCTGTTGCATAACAGACCTCTTTCAGATAATCAATATGCAATGCAAAACAACTTTGTTTTTTTGCTTCAGCAAGCAATCTAGACAGCACATGTGCTGGATAATCACCACACTTCTCTCTAAGCTATTAGTCCATACCTGTAGGAATGGAATAAAGTCCTCTTGCTCCAAATAAGGACAGCCAGGCCTGGCCAGAAGGTGAAGAAATTTGGATGCATCATCATGACAGGTCTGAAGCACTCTGAACAGGAAACAGATGCATTTGTCTCAACATGGATTTTATAAGGAACATGGATTTTTATATTTTCACTTCAAAAGCCTGACCCCAGACTTGTGTGTTCTGAAGCTAAGCCACAGTATTCATACTTGGTCATTTCTGACCTACAGAAAGCAGGAATACTGATTTCATAAAGTGCCGAAATACTTCCAGCAGTGCTGAGCTATTATGGGATTCCTAAATTAGCATTTACATTAAAAAAAAAATTCTGAACAAGTGTCTGGGACTTGAAATTAACATGCAAGTCATCGTTAACGACAAGTCTTACTTTCTCCACATTGCCACAAACTTGTGAACGGACACGTATCCCCTCCTGTCTCCCCCAGAGGCGAAGAACAACGGTGCCTTCCAATAGAGTGGGCATTCACAGGCCTGAGGAAACATGAATTATACAAAAAGTCAAAGTGTTGCAGAAAAACAGGGAATTCATCATTTAAATATTCTTTCAACAGAAAATAAAATTCCACATCAAGCATATAATGAAATGTTAAAGTTAAGTGCCTTATTTAAAACACTCCTCTGGAAGCTTCTTTTGATGCCTTGCCAAAATGAGCCTGCCAACAGCAGCAATTCATCACTGGGACTTTAAATGTAAGCTTTGATATAAATAAAAAAGGCAAAATGAGCAATAATTATGTTTATAAATTATTTTGTTTAAAGGAATGAAGGTTTTCCATAAACTGCTGGCCATTGTAAGTAAATGACAAGTGATATTAAGCAAATCCATCAGATTTTCCCTACAATGTGCCTTACCTACTTCTGAAATTGTAAGAATATTGATTATGGAACAGAAAAATGTTTAAAAGCTGCAAATATTTAAATGACTTCTGTTAATTACGCAAACAAACAATTTGCTGGGGGCCTGGATGCTGTATATTACAAATCAGACTTACCTTGGCAACCTTCCCCATATCCTCAATAGTTACTCTTTCATTGGGAAACTGAGAAAATATTTTCTCTATCTTGGAAATGAGATTGTCAATGTTGATATTGGCTTTGGGCTGCCCTCGAGGGAAGTAGAACTTCGGAATGCTTTCGCTTAACGCTGGTGAAACGGCCTCCTCTTTCTTAAGCTGAGCCTGCCAAAACAGACAGAAATAAACAGTGAGCCATGAGGCTTGCCGAGTTCACACCCAGTCCCGCTGGAGCGACAGCCACGCTGCTCGACACATTACAGCCTAATGAACTTTTCTGGCTTTAAATTAGTACGTGTCAAGTGATGACAGAAAACATAGGATTCCAAGTTAGGATACTTTTAGAAGTCAGGCTGAGGATCTGTTGGTGTTTTATCCTAGATAGTACATGCATTGAGAGCAACATTAAAACAATTAGTTAGAAAAGACAGTGTTTTAAATTTTAAAGTTCAAAGTTAGTTTAAAGGACAACAGAGCCGAGTACACACACTATAAACTCTGTAAACACTATAAATTCCACATGCAACCTGTTCAAACGCCAAAGAATACTGGAGTATCAGCAAAATAATACAGGTTTGCAGCACAGCAGTAATTACCCAGGAAACATGGCTGACATAAATCCTATTCGGATTGGACTAGTTTTACATGTTCAGGTGAAGAAATGTAATTTTACCAGAGGACATCTGTAATATTTATGGCCAGTTTGCACTGTATAAGAAGTCTTGGTATAAATGACAGAAATGGGTATGTATCCTTGATTTATACACTGCCATTACACCCCAAAAATGTGCATATTATGTAGTTTGTGCTGCTCATAACTAGAAAACATAATGCTAACCAGAGGGAAGACAACATGCAAATGGACAAAGCCTAACTCTTTATGCTTAATGTCAGCTTGGAGGGAATGTCACATTCAAAAACCAGATTTACATGTGGTACAGCGTACAACAACTGAGGTTTGCCACAGACCTGACAGACCCGAGGCATCGGTGTCATGCAAGATGAAACTAAATGCCTCCTTGAGCACCTCCATACTTGAGAAAAACCACGATAAACTCCTTTTCCACTGGATATGATGAAATATTTACACATGTCTATTCACATGGGATTAGTATAACCTGAAGTTATTTCTATGGCTTGTTTTACAGGAGGTAAAAGCCACTAGACTGTTTAATGACAAGGAAGCACACAGTCCACAAAAATGTCTGAAATGGCTCATTCTGACTACAATCACTGAGGAACTCAGTAATAATTACATTACCCCACCTTACCACGTAAAACTATTCCAATCTGAATAGGCCTTTATTTTGCTAAAGGTACCTTCTATGTAGAGATGCAGCAATGCCCATATTAGGGATGGGCATAAATACTTAAATACATAAATACTAGACCATAAATACGTGCTGTGACACTAATGACAAATATTCATATAGTAATACTGAACTATAGTATTCTGAAGTATTCTGTATTGGGAGAGGACATGCACTGTACACAAGTATATTACAATGTGAGCCAAAATACTATTCACAACTACTTCATTAAAATCTCCCAAATTTCTTATTTGACACTGCTAACAAAAATGTTCTAATGCACAAGCTATTAAGTACAAGGGATGTATATATGTGCTAACACATTTTTGGGAGCAAATTTATCCTAGTTTGTCATTTCGGTAATCACAGCAGATGAAGTGTTTCACACTGAATTGTGTTGTGGAATGGGACCAACGGACCTGCTGAGATCTCAAAGGCCATAAACAAGTGACCATGCTGACCACAAGCCAAACATAGCCCAGTACATCTTTACAGGCCTGCTGTGAAAAGGCATGGGCTACCATCTAGAGTTTCCACTATGTTTTTAATAGCTTGGTATCAGAAGGTATCAAGAACAAGTCTTTGCGAGTGAGCCCTTCTAAAAATCAACACAACTTGGGATCACAATCAACTGCGAGAAACTGCAGAGTTAATAAACTTGTATCTGTTTAGAGAAAAAAAATGTTTGCCAGTATGTTTGCTAGTGAATATTTCAATTTAAATTTTCTTTCTTAAGCTCTTTTAACAATGGACATTGTCTCAAAGCAGCTTTACAAAGACATAAAATTTGGACACAACTTAAAGGTTTTGTCCCTAAATGTTATCCCTAATGAGCAAGCCGGAGGTGATGGTGGCAAGGAAAAACTCCCTCAGATGTTAAGAGGAAGAAACCTTGAGAGGAACCAGACTCAAAAGGGAACCCATCCTCATTTGGGCGACAATGGATAGTGCAATAATAACTAATCACTTCTATAACTGAATAAGTTATGGATGGCAAATGTTATAATGAGCCTAAAATAGAACAGTAAGAATGATCTCAAGCCAAACACTACAAACATTCCACAAATTTCAGCCTAATAATAACAACCACCACCACCTATCACCCAGAGATACTGTATCTGTGCAAACACAATATTAAACCTGCACCCTCTGTACATAGTTATGACTCAAGAGTCTAGTGCACTGTTTGTGTGTCACGTAATAGGCAGTGTCCATGGTGTTTACTCCTGCTAACTTCCTCCTACATGGTAAGACTGAAGACCACATCATACTTGCATCTTTATTTTGGCTTTTAGTTACCTCTACTCTACCACCAGTAAACTTTTTGGACACACTTCCATAACCAACAATGCTGCACACTTTTAAACGTCACAAGCTATTAAATGAGATTCCATCATTGTGAACAATCTGCTCTGATGTGCCAGACAAGGGATCAGCGTAACAGCAGGAGAGGTGAATGCTTTTAATCTTCCCTGTTATACCAGTGTCAGCCATGTCTATAAAAGGAAATGTCCATCTCCTACACCAAAGAGAGCAGAGTCTCCTGCTCAATGTTAGCATCAGAAATGCCATTAAACTGAATTAATCACTTACACATTCAGCAATACAATACAACATAATACAATACTATGGAATCACACTAGCATCCTTATATCCATCAGGAACTTAACAGATTTCTATTTTCATACAAAATACAATTTTGTCCTAAAATGCGCACAGAAAGAAGACTCATTTTTGGGAAACAGTTAACTGTGACCTGCCTGTCCTTGCTGGAAAGCTCTTAGCCTTTTCTTGAAGCGTGAAGGCAGGACAAAATCACAGCCACGGGCCAGCAGTGCCAGCTCCTTCCTCAGGTCAGGGTCCTGGCGCAGGGACAGTTCCTTCTTCCTCATGCTGTCACCAGCCAACACGGAACAGCCCCCAATGGTCTGCCTCACCGACTGCCTCACCACAGGACACCTCTCTGTCCTCCTTCAGCAGAGCTCACTTAATGACCAACAGCAGATGCTTCTCTCAGCCCTGCTTACCACACTTCCTGCTGTCCCATACATCCGGCACAGCGCTCTGGGGTTACACAGCCTTGTTGTGAAAAGCCACTGCTCAGATGACAGAGTGATGGTGTTTGTGTCCATGCACGAGTCAGAAAGAGAAAGAGAAAGAGTGTGAGAGAGAGACAGAGAGAGAGTGTGTGTGTGTGTGTGTGTATAGACTGAAGGAAAGGGGTGGATCTGCCCTTTCCATTGTGCATTCCACAACTATCACAGAAAGTT
>JAOVVH010000058.1:13711680-13723899 GCA_028566435.1 Scorpiodoras heckelii | reverse complement strand
TGTGTGTGTGTATAGACTGAAGGAAAGGGGTGGATCTGCCCTTTCCATTGTGCATTCCACAACTATCACAGAAAGTTATGCAAGGAGACAACCCTATATCAGAGTACTGTGATAACAGGACACACTTTTGGCAGACAGCAACATGATAATTCACAGCTACTAGCTTACTTGCTACACCACTCCTTACATTACACAAAACTGACCTTTTGGTTTCAGTGTTGGCACTTCAAGTTTAAATCACCCAAAACCAACTTCCATGTTATTTATTTGTAAGTGTAAGGCTTTAATATCATTCACAGTAACACAGTACAGCTATACACTAGCATCAATAATCAATAAAATATTTTAAATCATGGCCAGAGGATTTAAATGTCCCACAAAAATCATACATGTATATATTAGCATCTTGAGAGACCTTAAGACCTTGTTTATTTTACTTTACAAGGCTACAGCTGCCACTAATTCCATACCTTATTATAGAGGACATGTTTTAGTCAGTGTTACGGAAGGTGGGGGGGCCCGAATGATGATGGCTAAAGAAGTCTAGGACTAATAAAAGACCCATCTATTTTGACAACTCCAAGAAATAAGAACTAAAGAAGCAGTAGTTTCTTAAGATCTTAAAACTGACTAAAAGCAGTTATGTCAATGTTCTGTAACCAGCCACCACATTTAACTGTTCATTACTGTGTTCAAAACATCTGATAAACAGGCATGGGCTTCAGTAAGAACACAGGAGCCTTAAAACGATCTTACTGTGAACACAAGGCTTGATGTTGTGGCTCCCGCTAAACTGGGACTAAAACAAAGCCCTGGCTGGCTTAAATGATAAGTATTTTTAGATGCCAGACTGCAGAGAGCACATTCTTCCACTCGTTTCAGCAGGATTCCAGGTCCTGGTGCCTCCAATGGAAGAGCACTGTACACTTTTGATAAATGCAACATGGTATTTGTTATTAGACTTTGTTATCCAAATTAATCTGTCAAATACATCAGAATGGAAAAATAAGACAAAATTAACTAGCTTAACTGTGTTTTGCTTGTTAATAACATTCTGCTCCAACACTCTTCCATCTGCTAGCTCTGCATGGTATGTAAAAACAACTCTCCTCTGTTTAAGTAAGCTGGCACTAACAGAACAAGTCAAGGAGCTGCCAGTATAAGAGGAGACAGCTGTCCATGCCAACATTGCCATTTTCCAAACAATCAGAGAGACAACTGCACTATGACACTAATCAGCAAAGCAAAAAAGAAGGTGCTAAAAATGAGCAGCAGTCGCCACGGTTCCCGTTTTATGCCCAACCCTGAAACTGTTAGTGCTTCTAATAACTGTTTGTTGGGGGCAAGAGGAAGTCCATCAGCCCCTCAGTAAGACTACACTGGTCAAGGACAACAGGCTAGCGAAGGACTTTTGGCTCAATATCACTCACGCTTGAATCAAACCAACAATCTGACATTATCTGTGCAGCTGCATGTTGCTCTTCTTTTCTCACACTCAAAATCTAATCTTTTAGTCATCACCAAGCATTCAGACTGCAGCACGAGGCACACGTGGGAAAGGTTTACTGCCGCAGTGTACAATACAGGTACAGACTGAGCACTTTGGTTTTTGGCAAAGTGGTTGCCTAATTATGATTTGAATAGTGACAAGTCACATTTCAGATAAGGGATGTGCATACATTCATTACTAACTAGAGGAAAAACATGGAAACAAAATATGAAGCAAATAAGCCAACTTTCTGATGTCATTTCTGAGACTGTTTAATTGCACAAAAAATGAACCTACATGGGAAGTTTTCAAGTGCTAGGCTGAAGATAAATAAAACAACTGGTGATCTTGGACTTTAAATGTTCAAGAGTTCATATCTACATGGAACAGCAGCAGTGTGACCTACTGCAAAACATTTTGGGTGTATGAAAGCTAAAAATAACTCAATATAGTTTAAGAAGTATACTAAAGTTGTGCAAGATGATGTGGTACATCTTGATATGTGATCAAATACCCATTGCATGAAAGATTCATTTACAACAGTGAAAAATTCTAAGCTGTTTTGTCAGCAGTATGATTCAGTACAGTATATATAACAACACATGATTCAGTGTTGCACAAACAGTTTTATTTTAATCAGAATAAGAGGTGTACTGATGAGTGGGGAAAGCTGATGATCTGATGAGTAAGAGGACATGCCACTTGGACTGATGAACAGAAAGCATGTAATTGTTTAGTAATTACAGAGTAACATTAAAGAGTGATGTGCTTGGCATTGGATTTTTGCCTGCAATGATACCGTTGTGATTGTCTTCCAGTCTTCCTATATTTAAATCTGTGAACACTTAAGAAGAAAACCTCCATCACCACACACAGTTTATACATCAACTCCAGTCTCAGAGAGTCTCAACCCTGCAGCTCAGCACTGTTTTAATACACCTTATTCCATTACTGAAGCTAATGAGTCAAACCAAGCATGGAGAGTGGAAAATACTGAGCTGCTTAATGCTATGGCCCTCCAGGAGAAGAAGTGTAAAGTTGTGGCCTGATAACAATGTAATTTTACTTCATTTAACAGTGGCTTAATGACTAACAAGCTAAAGGCATTCAGCAGTTGGCTCACATGTTTAATTGGGACTTTAATTAAACTGTCTGCCTACTTGATAACTAGGTACTATTTGCGCATTTGTAACATACTGTATGGGGGCGAGCTTAAGCACCATTTCGTAAAACACTAAATCCAACATTATACAGCACATGCACCCAAGGGCTGTACTCCTGCTTTATGGAGTTGTATTAGCCAGTGATATATCTACATTTACTTAATTAACTATAAAATTCAGTGCTTCTGGTAAGTATCGTGATTATTTGGTGGATAAACACTACTTACACCTTTGTAATGCATGTAATGATCTGTCAGTTCCTTAAAACATTTAATTACTCAACAACATATACATAAGTGTTTCAGAATGTATTTATGCAAAATCTACACCACCAACCTGCAGGTACAGGCATAACTCTTGTATATGGCCACTTTTTGAAATATATAAGCTTTAATTGATCCACATGCTTTCTTAAAGAACACTTCATCTGTGATATACTTGTGTATTCAATAAATAAATTAAGGGTATTGTGACATACGCAAAAACAAAGCCAATTTATTCAGCACTACTTTAGTCCATGTCTTTTTATCTAGTAATTTTGTCAATATCTTGAATTCTACTACCGTAGTTGTTTAGACCTCAGATTGTGACACAAAGTCAATGAAATATAGTAATCTGAGCTGAAATGGCAACTTTTAGCACATGTCTGTATTTGTCAACTCACATTTGGAAAGAGTAGACACAACCTGGATCACTGAAAACATTCACAAACACATCAATACTGAACCTTGTGTTGTATTCATATGACAGTCCTTTAAATCAGAAGTGACCAGGATCTGGAGCAGGTGTGTTTGTTTAGGGCTAAAAGTGAATTCTTAGCAGTTTGTAAATAATGCTTAATTTCAGTTTGATATGTTACATTTTATTATTTACTGACCCTAAATCTACCATGTCAATGAATGTGTTTAATTATAAATTCTTCCTGTGTTTATTCCTTTTTAACCACATTTGAGAAACTGAACATTATTTAATTCCAACTTAGGAAATGTTTCACTCCATGACTTTTTAGCTCATATAAATCAAGCCCTAAATATAACACCAGAAACTGCGATCAAACATCACACAATTTTAAAAAATTTATACTAGCCCATGCCTACTTACATTTACCTCATGATCCATACTGGTGTCAGCCAATCATGTCCATGAGAATGCTGTACACAATGGCTTCTCTCTACTCGCTAGCCACTTACATTACATCCGCTTTGGTCCTTAACTTCCAAAATAAATGCCCTTCAGGAAAATCGCTTTTTTTTTTTTTTTTTTACAAAATGCAGACACACCTATAGATAAACCACTTACTGAAACTGAGCAGTAAACTTGTTCATCTGGATAAACTAGAAGCTAATAGCATAAAAATTATTTACTGACTAGTGAGCTACAAAAGACTACTTTAGTGCTGGGTTTAAGTCTTCCTTATACAGGATGTTTGTTATTCTAATGTTCGCACAGTTAGTTCTGGTCCACTAATTAATCTGGATGCAAGCAGCATTACAGGACTATTGATATAACCGGCACGTTTCACTGTTTGTATCACTCTGCTTGTCTGTGTTTGCTACATAAAATTCCAATAGTAAAAATAGTTTGTTACATCAAAACTGTTACTAATATTTATGCTGACGGATGAAAAACTAAATATTTGGCCATCTTGCGTCTGAAATGTCAGTTACTCGATATAATTTTTTTTTGTTTATAGACCTGTTGTACAAAAAGTAATATGACATTTGTGATTACCTGCGGCCTCCTGCCTACAGAATCACAACAATACTGCTAGAAGAACAGCGCTCTTTCTCATGCAATATGGCTTAATTGAGAGAAACTTACTCATTTCTCTTTTAATTGCAGACAAACACACCTAAAAAATTAGCTCACCAACTTTTTTTCTGCATAGGTTGTACAGGTTTCATACAATGTTAAGAACACAGAATAGAAGGAACAATTCAAACTCAATAACGTCTTGTTAAAAAGTATACTTCGCTAATCTCATTGGGACTTTGACTCAAAAATAACCCATCTGTACACTTTTATAGAACCAACAAGGATGACTGGGACCATTTTGGTGTGGTAATAGCCCTCTTCTTTGTGTTGGGCTGCATCAAACCACCCTGTCAGTGATGATTTTCTGTAAGCGCATAACCCCATTGTGTTATTTCTTATATACAAGTGTGTGTTAAGATAGTGTTGAGTTGAGAACAACTCTGCAAGCTGTACACTAAACATTAGTCAGTTCTGGAGTAATTCCTTCCTCCACAAGGGAAACAAGTCTATCTTTGTCAGAACTTTATGTCAAAGTTGGACCAGCTGTTCTGAGCAGCTTCACCATGACGCTAATTGAATTTCCAACTAATCCTTTGAAGAATACATTTGTATTCAGGAATTCCTTTGGCCCTCCTGAAATAGAGCATTACTCGATGTGGGATCAGACTAACTTTAAACGAATGTGACAAGCTTTGGGCACATGCAACCTACGTCACAGCAGAAGATGGGGAATGCATAACAGTTGTCAGAAAAGCACTTGGGATCACTAAAGTAGCAGAGAATAACTGGTCATGGACATCAAAGCTGTCAAAATCTGTATTTTCTACCAAGCAAAGAAGTGTATTAAGAACTGGACAGAAAACAGCTTTGACAGAGGTTTTACTGCAAGCAGAGGACTTTTTTTATTTTCTAAAATCTTCATAGACAATGACAAGAGCTGTGTTACACCACATTCCCTTTCATTTCCATAAATCTGCTCCCTCGATTTTTTATTGCCCTGGGGTTCTAGGGGCAAAATAGTAACAAACAAATATAGTATACAACAAACAAAATAGTCTATAATTTGCAAGAAAAATTGTAGAGCTCTGATGTTGAGAACAATGCAAGAGGTTAGAGATTTTCTCTGCATGTCCCTGTCCAAACCTTTGTTCTGTGGTGTCTGCATAGCAAGTGACACAGGCCTGACCTGCCACGGCCTAAAATTACTCTGCATATTATTGTGAGTGTGGAGGCTGCTGTATTCCTGTCATATCAGGAGTTGTGCCATTCAGACAGCAAATCCCGACTGGCCATGACTGGCCACTAAAAAAGCCTAAACTTTAGAGAAGCTAAGCACCGCTATGTGAGAGGAATTTGCACAAATGTACACAGTTATAGCGACCCTATATCATCATAATTAGAATTGTGCATTATTGTAAGAACAAAATTAGTCACCTTATTATTCAAATTTGTGATTTTTTTTTCTAACAGCAGTGTGTAAAGGGTAGGCAGTCAGGCTGGCTCTCTACATGACCTCTAACATGTCAGCATGCTACAGTGCTACTCATAGCTGCAGCTGTCTGTCCAACTCACTGACCCCACATTGCAGGCATTCACATATAGGAATGTCTTTTTCTTTTCCTGCTAGGGTTATCAGTACAAATAAGGACTTTTCCTATACACAATTTTAGACACAGGCTAATGTATGACTCAATTACACAAATTCTGCACACCCATCTGAGTCTACTAAATGTGGTGCATTACAAAATTCATCTCTTGGGACCTTGACAATTATGCCAACCATCATCACTAATCAGCACACAGTGGGAGATCCATCAGTTCAGTAATCAGTGGATTTAAAATGTTTTAACAGCTCATTCCATGGGCTAGACTTAGTCCAAGGTAACATACGGAAAGTATTTCTTTCCACAATGCAAAGGATTCCACGTATCCCATCCTACCACACACCCTAAAGCCAGAAACCAGAGGCAGCCTGTTCTTCAGCAGCCTCTTGTGGCAAAATACAGGAACAAAAAGTTCTTCCAGTTGACTATCAAGTACTGAATATGGATTAGCATTTATTAAAAAAAAAAAACCTGACTACTGTGTAGCACTTTATTATACAGTGTCATGAGAAAGATTTTTTTTCCCTTTGCAATTTCTTAAATTTTTGCTAATGTCACATTTAAATGTTTCAGATCATCCAACTAACTTTAATATAAGACAAAGACAATAGGAGTAAAAACAAAATGCAGCTTTTAAATGATCACTTCATTTACTGAAGATAAAGTGGCAGTGGTAGCTCAGTGGTTAAGATGTTGGACTACTGATCAGAAGGTCCTAAGTTCAAATTCCAGCACACCAAGCTGCTGCTGTTGGTGGCCCCCCAACCCACAACTGCTCATTTGTATAAAAAGAGATAAATGTATAACTCTGGATAAGGGTGTTTGCCCAATGCCTTAAATGTAAATGTAAAGATTTATTCAAAACCTATATCACCCATGTGAAATAGTAATTGCTCCCTAAACCCAATAATTGGTTGTTCCACCCTTTGCAATCAAACATTTTTCATACCTTGTGATGATCTTATGTCACTGTGGGGGGAATTCTGGCCCACTCTCTTTTTGCAAAATTGTTTTAAATTGGCTACACTGGAGGGTTTTAAGTTCTTGCCACAGTCCCTCAATGGGATTCAAGTCAGGACTTTGTCTGGGCCTCTCCAGAACCTTAATTTTGTTTCTTTTGACCCATATAGAGTTGGAATTGCTTGTGAAACTGTGTGTTCTGACACACATAGACAGCATTCACTTTTTTATTTATTTTTTTAGCAATTTGTGCTACAGTAGCTCTTCTTTGGCATCAGACCAGAAAGGCTAACCTTCACTCCGCAAGGACATCAGGGACCCTTGGGTGCCCATGACCACTGCATACCAGGAACACTCCACAAGTCCTGCCGTTGTCTCATCTAGCCATCACAATTTGGCCCTTGTCTGTCACTCGGACCCTTACAGTTGCCCATTTTTCCTGCTTCAAACACACTGACTTTGAGAACTGACTGTTCGCTTGCTGCCTAATATATCCCACCCCTTGACAGGTGCCACTGTAATGAGATAATCAATGTTATTCACTTCACCTGTCAGTTAATGTTATGGCTGATCGGTTTATATATTAAAATTATCTCACTTTCAGGATATTTTTCCAACAATATGATGCAACTGAGTCAGTGAGAAGCACAGTTCTTACCTTTTTAACACTGACAGAGCGTCTCAGCGCCCTGCTGCTTGGTCCTGCTCTGTTACTGCTGCCACTCCCGGATGGCAGTGTGGCAGAGGGGGGGCTACAGGGAGCGCTCAGAGCTGCAGAGGTCCTCTCGCTCACATTATAGATTGAGGCAATGTTGTTGTTTTCAGTAAAATTACTGTTGCCCTTTCCAAACTCTAGCTCATCTCCATTCTTGATCTTTCTGAGGTAGTCTTTTAGCATTGCCTGGATGTCTGGCTCACTCAACCAATTCAGGAAGAGCTCATCCACCTTCATCTTCAGCACAGGCTGCAATCCTTCAGGTGATGGCATTTTTATGTTGAACTTTCCCTTGCAAAAGTCATCTAAAACATCTAGAAACAGACAGGGAAATTTCACTGGTATCTCACATCAGTCTCATTACATACCAGCATGATAGCGCTGCCAAAGAAACATTAATACGATGTAATATTAATATTTATACATAAATGCATGGAACTATTTATTTTACTTATTTATGAAACACTATTCTTAGTCCTAATTGAAAACAAATATCTATAACAGTAAAATTCCCATGAAATTCCCACGGCATGAGAGCCGTGATTAGATTCTGTATGTTGACATATTTCCTTTTGAAACAGGAAGTCAGAGTGACGGCGTGTTAGAGTGCTTGTCTGATTTGCAACACCCAAGAGTTTTTGAGATACATGGCAAATGTTCCTGCCGAATCTAAACAAGAGATCTAGCTAGATATCAAGAACGGCAAAAGATTTTACCAAGAGCCTTTGTCCTGAATTTAACGAGGATAAAATCCTAAACAAGATGCTATGAGTCATGACATACATTTTTTGACCATGGACAACCATTAGCAGCGCTGGTGGTGACGAACCACAGAACCACGGGGTCATCAACTGCAGGCATCTGATTTCTGAATGGTAGATAAAATATCATCACTTGCTCTCACTAATGGAGAAGCCCTGATGTTGTATAAAGAGTCAAGTGCATGCTTGATCAGTGCGAGGTATCAAGACACTGAGCAGACCCAATTTGGTCAAAACATTCCTGAGCAAAGTGCATAACTCACATAACTGCAATTCTCACTAATTACATCCTCTTTACAATGAATAAATGTCAAATAAAAAAAAAGGGATAGTTAAAAAAGGGAATAGTGCACAGGCAGATGAACAGTCAGAAACGAATGGATGATGATGGCAACAAGCTACTACTGTAGAGGAAGAGGAAAACTTCCGGGGGCGGGACATAAACATCCTGGAGAGCATTTAACTGGATGAACACAAGAGTAGTACAGGATGAGTCATAAATTTTTTAATATGGTTTTCCCATAAGTGATAAACTACAAAATTAGAAATATCTCAAAACCCCCTTTTTGTTGCATATTTCCCCTTGATATACTACCGTAATGATGTCCGTAACACCAAGGGAAAGGTCCAAGAAGCTCTGAAACATCAGTTTTGATTCCAGGGACATTTTAATGCTTCATTCTACATGTAATCACTGCATGAAAATGCTGTCAGCTCCCGTTTTCCAGAGATAACAGGCTACAAATTCAAACACACGTGTCTGAGCATATTTCACATTCACCGGATGCTCCGAAACTGTGCTTGTAGACACGAACACTCGCGGTCGCTAGCTTAGCAAGAAACCAGCTAACCTACATAACGCTTCGGCTAGCAGAAATCCAGCGTGTAGCCCAGTGTGTACACAAGTGCCTTCCAGCTTCGCTTTCTTCACACACGAACAGAGCAGTAAAGGTTAACTAATGAACACGTCTGTGTGCGCGAGCCGGCAGCAGTGAGGCAGTAAGTAATAATGCATTAAGAGGAGGAGGTCAACATGTTTAACGGAACTGTAGTTAGCTAGCTGCTTAACGCTAACTAGGGCCTTGAATTGATAAAAAGTTTGACCCCCCACCCAAACCTGCACTGCTAAACCGACACCTCTTCTGAGTTATAATCCGCATCACCTTTCAAAAAGTAGCCCACTTGTGTAAACGCACACAAAAGAAGGTTTGCATGAACTCACCAGCATTGTAACGGCTTGTAGAAGACGCCGTACAAACACCTCACCGCGTTTACTTTCAATCAAACTCTCGTTTCCCGGGTAACCGGGAAAACCTGTTCTCGCGAGACCTTTCGTGGACGGACGGGAAAGAGGAAACAGTACATGAGAATCATCAACTGCGTCTTTGCTACGCTACTTCACACGAATACACTGAAAGTCATTTTTGGTCCCTATTTATAAATTGCTCGGCATTTATATTATTAATAATTTATTCCATGAATGTGAAACAACAAGCAATTAAACAGTCATACAAGAATACAAGTAATACAAGAACCACCACCACCACCACCACCACCACCACTACTACTACTAATAATAATTAATAAGTGGGGTCCCAGCACTTTGAAGCACAACTGGCCAGTGAGGAAATACTATGCATTTTACGATGCAATTGCTAAGTTATTAGGGCCTGCATGATACAGATCAAGTTTCTACAGGTGAAATGTAGAGTGTGATATACTTGATTTACATTTTGGATATATCAGTAGCACCCCCTCAATGGCCAATTATTATGAAGCTTCATAAATTAATGCAAAATCCCCACATGGACAAATCTTTTAAGTTTCTTGAATATTGGGCAGTGTAAAGACTGTCAAATGCCTGCTGAATCCTGACTGGGCTGATGGCAGTCAAAGTTTTTAACAAATCAGATCGTCCTCGATTCTCCACTGATAGTCTCGCACAAAGATGCAAGACACACTGGATGTAGAGCGAATTTTAACGCTTCCTATTGACATAATTGCTCCAAAACTGAGACGCCACCCCAGAATCATGTCTTCGACTTCCATGTGAAGTTTTGTCAAAATCTGCCCAAGTGTTCATGAGTTGCAGCTGTTTAAGTAAAATATGCACATTTTTGGGTAGATTAATTTGCATATGGTGGCCATGTTGTTCTGAAATGTCAACACGGTTTTGATAAATACTGACCTTCAAACTCATGACAGTTTGACATGCTATAAAAAACCAAGGACTAGTTCACAAAAATAGGTTTCACATATTATGCAAATAAGCAAAAAAATCTGTGGCAGAGCGAATAGGTTCTTGAGGATTTTTTGTCCAGTGGAAGCCCTCAAATCAGCTGAATTTTTTTCTCTTTATGGCATTCGTAGCAGGAACTACAGACCTAAAAGTTTAACGCCAGCTGTAACAACTCCTTCAGGCAAATCAGGATCTCATTAGTAGCGATAGTAGTAGTAATAATAATAAACTACAGTGCCACTTCTAGGCTACAATCACTGACAAGGAATATGCAACCCATAAAGACATAAAGTCCCTTCATGTGTAAAGTCTCAGCAATCTTTAGGCATATAAATTAAGGCAAAACACAGCTTGATGAAATGTACGGTTTCCGGGTAAAATCATTCTAAATTTTTAAATCATTGTATATTCTCTCTTATTTAAAAAAATTAAGCGATCCTCATTTTTTCCCCCACAGAGTCGCCAGCAAGGCTGACAGTTTAATCGCATTGTTGAATTGCAGCTAATGGTGATAATGTTATTAATTTGCACACAGGGTCAGTCAAAAATACTCCACTACAACCAAAATTAAGATATTTCAGGACACAATTAATTTAAAATGTGATGTTGCCTAAAATACTATTACTCTATACAATGCTACAACTACTACTACTACTACTACTACTACTACTACTACTAATAATAATAATAATAATAATAATAATAAACTACAACATGATAATTAACATCATACTTAAAAATAGAAAAAGTGTAAAGATGGACTAAAAGGGGAAAATATAAACGTAAAATATATAAATTGGTTTAGTTACAGTCCATCTACCTTAAATAATAGTTCCTTTTTCTTTTCAGAAATATACATCATAATCAGAATATACTGTATATATTGCATATCTGTAATGATTTAGCCTGAATTTCAGATAAATCTGAGTATTTGTGTGTTAATCTTTATCACAGTAGCGATTTGAAATGTTCCCCCTGATGGCATGCTCACTAAAACACTAACAGTGCTGAAATATTTGCATGCATTCTTTTGAATCTGTTATACATTGCAAAAACCACCCACACCGTCTCTGATTGTTAATAAAAGTACAAAGACAGACTCAATCCCAGTTCAGAAAACATTTAGATTCACATTTCACAGAGCTAAAGTGAGCTGCAGTGGTGAGAGAGTCTTTCACAAGACTTCAATTGCTCTCAGATGTTTGCACTCTCCATTTCAAATTACAGTTGTACAATCAAATACAATCCTTTTGCCTATGGGATTTTTGTATGATATTAATGTCAACCGTGGTGTATAGAACTAACATGAAAATTGCATTACCCAAAAGCAGTGGTTTCAAATATCACATATGTTCATGTTCAGTTTCACTGTATTGTGTGCTGTGTAACAGTGGCAACCGTGGCTACTGATAGTCTTTTCATAAGCAAAACAGCGGGAGGAAGCACTGACCTGCAGGGGTCATACTTTACCAGGGTTACATCAAACACGCACACACACACACACACACACACACACACACACACACACACACA
>JAOVVH010000058.1:13680310-13695550 GCA_028566435.1 Scorpiodoras heckelii | reverse complement strand
TTTTTTATTTTTGTGTGTGTGTGTGTGTGTGTGTGTGTGTGTGTGTGTGTGTGTGTGTGTGTGTGTGTGTGTGTGTGAGGGGGGCCTGAGGGGCTTTAGGTGGGTGTATTGATGCCTGTGACTCTGTGCAGCAGGACACAGCGGGGCACTCAGCAGAGGGGAGGGCCACTGCCACTGCAGTAGTCATCTAATCAGCCTGTAAACACACTCATTTGACACCCGTAATTGGAGGGAGATCAGAAGGCTTCAGCCAAGAGAGGGGGTGATCCCATCAGAAAATGTTCACCTAGATCAAAGATTTACGCTCTAAAATCTTTCATTATGCGACAGGGAGATGCATTAGACACATTTTTGTATAGTATTGCCAAGAAGAGTTGAGCTGCATGGTAAGAGCCAGTGAAATCCAGCTGATCAGCTATATTCACTGGCATAATGTTGTGCATAATTGAGGAGGCGAATGAGCAACTGCATAAAAAGCACTACAGAGGGCAAATACCTAACATTTTGTAAGCAGTCATGCAAAGAAATAAGATTCTTTCCCCTATTCTGATTATTTAATATAGTTTGGAGCTTGCAGGCATGCAACTTCAGAAGTGGGGCTTATAACATCCATCCTAACTTCATAATTGTCAGGTAGATCCTAAGTTAAAGAGCTGAATTTAGCACTCAACATAGTTCCATGCATCTGTTTCTATACTGACTGAAATTCTAGCCTACTCCTAATGATGAACCACCTGTACAATGGAACGCAGTGCTCCTATTAGCTTTTATGTTTCAACCTCCAGACTCAACTTCTCAGGCTCCTTTGTTCTTCGTGGAAACACTCATCTTCATGTTTTTGGAGTTGAATGGGAGCTAGTTTGGGAAAAACTTTTTTTAGTGGAGAGAGGCAGACATTATGAAGATTTAACTTTTTCCCTTTGATTCTCTTTTGACACTCATCCTTCAGCCACTCTTTAAAGTCCCACTTTCAAACACTAATGGCTGTCATGTCATTTTGTTCTCTGGACTCTTACTCAAAGTGTCACTGGCATAATGGTCGGCTGCCGTTTGGCTCTTTTGATCATCCATGCCGTGTGCAAGGAGTTCTGGTGTGGAAATTGGGGGTGAAGGGGGGAGGGTTAGAGTAGGGCACTA
Organism: Scorpiodoras heckelii; assembly: GCA_028566435.1. NCBI lineage: Eukaryota > Metazoa > Chordata > Actinopteri > Siluriformes > Doradidae > Scorpiodoras > Scorpiodoras heckelii. The sequence continues at coordinate 13,694,413 of JAOVVH010000058.1, read as the reverse complement.
GACAATCGCCGCTCCCCTCTGCTCCTTGTGCCCATTCTCAGGCAAAAACGCTTCGATTGGAAATCTAAAATTCACTTTCAAACATCTTCCCTTTTCCCCCCGGATTCATTTAATCAGCTCACAGTGGAAGTGGTACATTCATTAAGGTGTGGGGAGGGAGTGGCATGTCAAATTCCCCCTGTATCAGCATCCCACGCTCATCAGCAATGCAAGCTGGAGTAGGGAGCAGGCCACGACCCCAGGCTGGTCTGCCTCATTCAAACACAGCCCTCTTGTCTCCTTGGCCTCATCCAGATCTGCTGCTCTCATGTGCTGCCTGACACACCTGGACACCCAGGTCCTGTAAAGGACCCTCCAGATGTTGCCGTAGTTGACTGATGCTCAGTTTCCCTGAGCAAGCTGCAACAGGAGCCCACCAAGACTGCAAATGAGCTTGGCTTTAGTACAGCAAAACACACCTGGTTTTCCTTTTTCTCAGAAGCAGCTATGCTGCAGGGTTTGGCCTGTCTTCTGCAGGCCTAAGTAATGGGAACAAGTGGACTTTGTATTAGTGATGTCATGTGGTAATAATCAGGGTTCCAGTCATAAGGCAATATAATTCTGGCTGGATAGTTCAGTGAACTCTCGAGAGGCTATTGCTAGCTGCACAATATAAAACAATGACAAAGTAAAATTAGACTCAATAGGTCATCTTCAAAGATAAAAGCAAAACACAAGTTTGGCTTGCAAGAACTGACAAAGATGGAAAAAGGCATGAAGTTGTATTCACACCACACTTATAAATCATGCATGATAAAAACACACTGTATGATTCATAACAGAGGTTGGATATCATTGTTAGCCTGAAACAAAAGAACTGAACTTTTCAGCAAAAAAGTAAACTTCAGGGCACATTCTTCAATCAATCGATTTGTCTCTTTGTTTATTTATTTAACAGCTTGATGCCCTCTCGCTAGTGAGAGCAGTGATCAGAGCATGTGGCCAAGTGAATGTGATGTAACGGCTAAAGAATAAAAGGCGTCTCTTCCAAGAGCAGACATTCTGTATGCATTGATAGACATGTCAATTTCATTTAGCTTGAGTGCAAGACTTAGAAAGGAGTTTTTCCTTTGTAAAAGTGCTGCGTGGAAGTCATGTCCATTGTGGATTATCTAACCTATATGGCTATAGCACAATATAAGGGAAAACAGTAGACCATGAGGAGGGATAAGCCTTTAATAAGGCAATCACATAAACACCTACTGAAAACAAATTTCAAAGATCCACCTACATAGGAAAATGATGCTGAACTACCTTGTCCTATGTTCGTCCCATTGTGTGCATTTCAGGAAAAATAATCAATGACGCAGTAATATGCAGAAAAAAAATTTTAAATGTTGGTGGTCCATATCTGCAATTAGTAAAGAAGATTGCGATGTTGGAAACGATGTTCAAGACCTTTGTTAAGCTTTTAAAGTTCTCATATGTTACCCTGCAGAATCGAAATGTACAAGTTCCATGAATACCTGACAGAGCTGCCACAGTCTTGCACTGTTGCACAAAATTAACTCAGGCATGTGATAGGATAACTTAGTCAGACCTGAAACCATGCAAGGGCAAACTCCATAGAGAGCCACTTGCCTTTGTTCACTGTTGGACACATTCTTCCTCCCATTTGGGAATCTGACATGGGCCTTGTTCTAAGCTCTGTCTGCTCCCAGGAACTCATCATCAACCTCTTTCTCTGTTCCTCCCCGGTGAGCCACTTTTTCACAAGGCCACTGTGAATTTCCTGTATCCACAGCTAAGCACTCGAGAGAGACTCACTCAATGAAGCACCAGAGCACCAAAGCAACAGCATGCCTTTGATTTTGCAGGAAGAGTTTAACAGAAGATTTTCTTTGGTCATCTTTCCTGTCCTGGCCACCACTGATATTACTTGGTGGTGTCTTTTTAACTATCAGCAATCAGAAGACCACTGTGAATTGCACATTTGAGTTTGAGAAAAGGCAAGGTTGATCCATACTGATTATAGAGTACAGTGCTTTGCTCAGACAGCAAATTAGTTTCTCAGGCTAGCAGATTGTGTCACTTGTGCAAATGTAAAAGCATCTGTGTTTTCATAATTGGTTATCTCTTAATTGATTAATTTAAAACAAATGACTACATGGTAGTGGCTGAATAAAGGCTCTGAATCTTACTTCAGAATTCGACGTATAAGAACAATAATAATAATAATAATAATAATAATAATAATAATAATATGATTGGGTCAAATAGTCTCTATTACAAATATTGGAAAAGCAGTGTCTTAAACACTATGCTGTAATACAATCTTAATCAGTACTGTTTCAGCTTTTGGCCCAGAACAAAGGAAAGAATAAATAAAAAACACACAGCATGAAATAATGATTATTAGGAAACACCAATTAAAATTCAACACATACTTACTAAGGGGACTTACTTCTCAAAATATAGCCTCAAATATTTAACAGCTTTTAATTAATTTACACATATTTATATAACAGTTATTTTCATATTAATAAAAATTGGATTACGCAAGGTGAGAGGAACTAAATACTTATATAATATACATCAAGTTATAGACATAATTTTGAAATATGTTATAACGATCGTTTCTACATACAATGATGGCATTTCAAGGTAAGGTTGATTATAAACATGATGAATGCTTAATCATTTGTTGTTACCAGTGATTGTTTTGGAGTATAGTGATGCCAGTTGTGGCATGGAGCTGTCCATGCAGTTGGACTTGTTGGCTAGTCAACCTTAATGCCAGAGCATGTCAAGAGAGAAGCCGTCAGCCATCAGGCCGACAGCTGGGTAAACACTGCCAGACTGACCCTCTGCGTGGAGCTATGCTCTGGACACTTTGTGCTGAGAAGTGTCCAAACAAACATAAAAATACAAGTGCATAACCTGAAAATAAACTTTCCGGCCAGCCGTGGCTTGAATACCATTAGACATAATAAACCGGTGGGAGACAGTATCAAAATGGCGTCATGTCAGCAACACCGACATGTATCTTGGTGCTCATTATTATCCTTGAACAGCACCAATTTACATCTAATGCAATGACTAATTCTGATCCAGTGTTGTCAAGAGGCATAGGAAATGCCCTGGCAGAGATGACAGTATTCCTGTCAAGAGGTGCAGGATGGAGGATTCCTTGGGGCAATGATTTAATGCCCATGTCAAGTATTGCTGTCAGGCTTTCTTAGCCGACCATTAGAATTCAGTATACGCTGCAATGGACTTGGACCTGGCTAGTTGAGATTCATACTTGCATGGAATGCACACCCTATTCTGAAGTGATTACCCCTTGGCTGTAAACTAGAATTAAGGTGTGTGTGTGTGTGTGTGTGTGTGTGTGTGTGTGTGTGTGTGTGTGTGTGTGTGAGAGAGAGAGAGAGAGAGAGAGAGAGAGAGAGAGAGAGAGAGAGAGAGAGAAGACAAAAGTGTATTGCCTGACAGATGAACAAACCCAAGTTTTTCATCATTGTCTACACAAATATTTTGATGATTATTGCACAATATGCCAATTTCAACTTCAAGTAAATTAGATGCATCATGGAAATGGTCAGACAAATTAATTCAGAATATGTGAGTAAAACTGGTGGAAGGTATTTTTCAGTGTTTGCCTAATGACACGGTTTAAAAAAAGTGTCAACCATGAACAATTGTGATCTCTATTCCAAATATATGCTTGTGCTCTCCTTTTTTTTGTCAATCTACATAAGGCTCTCCATATGAACATGGCTGCAGTCCACTTGTTCATGTTCTGAATAAACCTGTACCTGCTTTTCCCTGTGGATGAATTCGAGCTAACATGTGGCAGAACATAATTCATCACAGCAGTATGTCTCAGTAATCCTCGGCCTCCTCTTGAAGCTCCAGGCCGGCCAGCAGCCTCTGGAATGGTCATCAGTAAGTGGCGCCTGTAGCTTGTTGGAGCTCCTTTATTCCATTCATTAACCTCTGAGGCTCCATCTGCTTCCCTCTGCAGCTTTGGCCAGCGGTGTGAAGGCCCTTCCTACAGGCCTGTGATGAATGACCACTGCTTGTGTTGCTTAATGAGTTTGTAGTGCATGTGCACTGCTGTGTTTTCATGTGGTTTTCACTAACACCAGAGTGTTCCAGGGCATCTGCAGCACCAGCACCAGGCCCAGTTTAACCCCAGGAGTTTGTCACAGCACCAGGGCTATTTTGCTTCAGCAATTATTGTTCATATCTTGGCATCACTATGTGTACAACACTTCACAATAACTCCCAAACCATGTGTTCTGAAGAGTATCACCCTTTAAATCCTGTCAGTGTTAAAACACAGCGCTCATTATAGCACTACAACATAAACACTTACACTTTACTGTGTCTCCCGTACTCTGTCTATTTCCACACAATTGGCTCTGTTGGAAAATAGAAAATCGCTCTTTAGAGTTAGATATAAGAAAACTAGAAATAGTGTCAAAATAAAAATGTTCCATGATAATTTACATATAGAATGAAAACTCCTATCCTAATCTATAAACGGTTGTTGTTAATACTGGGTCATACATAGCTTGGTTAACACCAAACTACTTGCAGTCAGGGCCAGAAATACTGCATACAGCCAACTGAATATGTTTCCTCCTTACGGTCTTAATGAACTGCAATTAGCAGTGGAATGTGTTGTGCATGTTTTGGCTCCTCTTGTATGCTTTCTGCCCATATTAACTCGAGCCGAGCTCAGCTGATTACAGCGTTTGAAACGCTTGAGCTGCAGAAAAAAGGACATATTCAATTTATTGCACTGCATGTATACAGGGACTGTAAACCTATTAAGACCTGAGAATGATAAATGGGCATTTTTATAAGGAGTTTGCTTGATATCCCTATTAAACAGGCCTCAGTGAATTTTCCACTTCATCCCTGGTGACAGGGGATTCACTTAAATAGCTAACTAGAGGCAGAGCCCCATGCAGATCTGCACCAGGGAAAATGACTTTCACCACTTTACACAGCCTGCCTTGCCAAAACACACCAGTACAGACCAGCTCATCCTTAGCGCCTTTAGAGGTTTTATGTTCAGCATTAATGTTAGCTAGCTGTAACTTTAAAGAGTAGTCACACAGTAATTGTTCTAAAGCTCTTGCTTATTTTAACTCAAGCCAGAAAACTGAGACAGACTTGGGGTCCATGAGAGAAATGGTGTTTGGTCTCATACTACTAAACTACCAGTATTAAAATACAAACTATGTGCATAATAATGAAACAAGCTCTGTAGTAGAAATGCTGTTCATAAAAGTTGTACATGCCAGTAAGTGAATATTTAATCCTTGACTATATTAACATTTTGACAGAATTCTTAGCACAATGTTATCTGCTTGCTATACCAGGCAACTTAGGTATACATTTCTAAAATAGTGTTTTTATATTGTGAAGTTATAATAGAGAATAACTAACAGAATAAATATTCTGTTAAGGCTGTTTAACCATTAGAACAGTTAACAGGAAGGTTGAAAATCAGCATCACTTCCCTATGCCAATATAATATGTCTCAAATCACACTGCTCTGTCAGCTATCAACAGTCTCCAGCTATGGCAGGTAGGACTACGTGCTTCAGTACTCACTTCATCTTTGAGGCATGGCAATGAGGAGGAGGGAGGGGAATGTAGGAACTGACAGACATAGCCATAACAAAACTACATTTCTGACAATGTGAAAAATACAACTTGATAATGTTACTTAAGAAAGTTCTTGTTGCCATAAGTATTTCTAAGAACTGAAACCAATAATTTTTTTCAAATATCACTAATAATACAGTAATGCATTTTACTCTCCATAATTAAAATTATTTAAATGTTATGGAAACATCAGTGTAATGAGAGGGACTCAGAATGAGGATCCATGTACAAGAGGAAGAAGGCATGTTGTGGCAGAAACACAATCTAAAATCCAAAACCTAAAGGCATCCAAAGGGTCACAGCATGATCTGCCATAAACATTAATATCTAAGGGGAATCCACACATAAAGCAAGGAGCCAAATATAATAGAGTCCTATAAACAAAGGCAAGACTTCATGATGCGTAAATGTCCATGGACCCTCTATGTGTGCATAACCAGGAAGTGATCTATAAATTATTGTTGAAGGTGGTGCTAAAGGTGAAGCATTCAGTGGGATGGTGTCTGAATCTTTCTGAATATTTATCTAATATTGTCTAATGACACCATCATGTGTCAGAGATCTTAACAGAACAATGTAATAAAACAAATGATAGATAAAAAAAAATCTCATTTTATATTATTGTTTGTACACACACTACTATTATTTAACTCAAGGACATTAACAAACATGCCATTATTCAGCCTTATCTAAACACAGAATCAGGTTCAGTTTGCCTCTGTGTTCCACTAAGCTCAGACTTTACTCTACATTCTCTGGCCCAATAGCTTACTGGCCTCTCAGTCAAATCTGACATAATGCTCATAACAGCCCTGATCAACAAATGGGGGCTGAATACAGAGCCAACACCAATCAATATGTTCTTTTGTGAAGGACTAGTACAGTCTACAGAGCCATCAATCTGCAGTGAGGCATTGACTAATCCACAATCATCTAGTGCCCTTGGAGAACAGGCTTATCATAGTCTCACAATGAAATACAACACAATACTGTATACATTAATCTTTGGTTGATTCAATTTGGGCCTATTTGTTGACTGCTGTTTTGTATTGTTGGCTAGTAAAGATTCACACGCTGAATACACACAAACACATTCACACACAGACATATTTTCACATATACACATACCAGAGGCAATGTGGTCTATGTGCTGTGTGCTTGGCATTCTGGAAAAGCTGCCTGCTGCAGCCTCATGGGAGGTAATTATAAAAATAAATACAGAGGAGGCTGTAGCTGTTAATAAATGCGTGACTGTTGACAGTCAGTGTATTGTTTAACATGCATGGTAAGGGTCTGGGGACACTAATGCTAGAGCACTCAGGTTGGCAGTAATCATAAGCACTCATACAAGATCCCATATAATAGATGGTATTGCTGATCAGACAAATGACTCGCTGGATTTTCTGCATAAGTAATAGATTTATCTATTCACCTGCAGTGCTTTTACTTTCTGTGTTCATTTGTAAGTCTTGGATCCAAACAGTTCATTCTGAAAATCAAACATTTGTACTGCATTTGGTTGTAGTGCAGTGAGAATGACCCCCCCCCCCATTTTGATATCTTGACAAGGGATATTTTGCCTCTTGAAAAGCTCAGCAATAAACATCATTGAACTCAGTGGAAAAGCTTTGCTGCCATGATGCACAAACTTCTGTGAGTCCAGCTGACAAGAGGAATGTTGGGGCAATAAAATATGATTATCACTTTCCAGGAAAAATGAAGCTGTACAGTCTATATAGTCAATCTAGGTCCAACAGCTCTGTGGCCAGTGTAAAAGCAATTATCGTCAAACTACCTCTCCATTATTGACTTTGTTAGCTACTTATTAACCACAAGACTGTTATCAGATCAGGGCAAGTCTCGTTGTGGCCCAGGATATAAACCTCAAGAACCAAAATACTTTAGGATGTCATATTGTGGGATTTTAGTTCATATAAAGACCCATAAATGAGAAAGTGCAATGAAAGTGCATTATGTCAGATTCAGACTGAGGTTTAGAGTCAAACAAATAGCCACAGAGAGGCATTGCATAGCTACTTTGAAGATTGCACTTCTCTCAAGACACAAGGAATGATTCAAATGAGTCTTGAAAACAAAGTGTATATCCCAGTTCATTTATATTTGAGGGGAATACAAAGGCAGTGTTAAAACAATTTTTTTATACAGCTAGAAAAATACTGCTGCTCACTGAGTGGAGATTAAGGGTATAGATTAATCTGGATATGTTACAGCAAAACACACATAAAAACTCAGATGGTAATAAAGAGCCTAGACTATATAAAGTTATTCATGGGCCTCAAATTTTCAGTGCACTCTGAGTCCAATCATGGCATTAATAATGTATCTATCAGAACTAATAAGAGGCACCCTTATCAGCCTAAGAAATGGACCACACGAGTTCTCAGCGAAATACCTTTGAGGTTTTGCTATAGCAGCATACATTAGATGGCTTTGTGTTAGACAAAATTAAACCTGCCTGCTCCCATTGTGCCTTCTTTATAATGGTGGCTGCATACAGTAGGGGCCGCTTGATCAGTTTGTTTAATTGAATGCAAATAATGAAATCCCACGGACAAAATTTTTCCCCATTGGTAATTGCCTGAGATCACAGCCCTCAATTACCAACTTCAAATGCAAACATGAGGTGTGAGGGTGAGTAATGGCAATTTTAAAGCAACAGAAAAGGACAAGGAGGACTGAGAGAAAGATGGTGAGGGAGGAAAAAAACTGAAATAATGAGGTACAAAGACTAAACGAGTTTGGTGAAGAAAAAAAAATCAAGTGTTTCCAAAGTCATCTTTAAACTTAGTGAGATGAAACAGAGGCACGGCAGTTGTTTTTGACAGCTCAGGACGAGTGGGGCCACAGCTCTGTGAGAGCGGTAATTCCTTATTCCTTTTTTTTATTATCCCCCACTCCCTCTCTGCTGGGAGCCCCCTTGTCTCAATCCCCAATCCCAACATTGATTCTTGAATTAGACTGTTTTATTGAATAATTAATACACTGCTCCTTGTGATTGATGATTTGCATGGCTTGAATATTAGCTTTTCAATCAAACGCTGCATGTTCTAATGTAATCATATTGAAAACATGTCAAGAAGTGTTTACCCACTTTGCGTGTGATGTCATCCTAAGTAGCACCACTGCTGGTGTTCAATGCTCTTCAGTGGGGAATAGCCTCGTTGAGCATGTATGCACTGCTGATTACAGAGCTCTTGAGTTCCGACAGCTTCGAAAAAAGGCCTGATAGATTTTTCCCCACTCCACTGAGAGCCATCATTTCCTCTCTGAGTACCTCTTGCTGACTTCGAGAGGGTGGGCTTCAACTGACTGACAGGCCTGCAAGACAGGGAATAGAACAGTTGTCAGAGATGTAGCTAGTATCTTCCTGAGCTTGTGCAATGGTAACAAAAACTTAAAAAAATATGTAGAAATAAGCAGAGACCAATATTAAGACTGTTTTATTTGAGAATGACTGAAGAGGATTAGCAAATTCCTCCGTTAGTAAGAGTCACTGTTTACTTGCTTGTTTGGAGTTCATTTCAGGGAGCATGTCAGCATGTGACTGGTGTCTGAAAACTCTCTGCCTCATTGAATGTCTGCTGTGTTTAGACTTCTCCAAACACACAGAGCTAAATAATTTACGCCAATCACACTAATGACAGGGAGGAATCATATTGAGCTGGGGAAGACTGGACAAGTGATGATCAGGACTGGGGCCGTCTGTATGACTAACACTCACAGCCCAGGCTTCTACCACTTACCAACCTATCATACACATCAGGTCCTGTAAGTACCCAATGTTCATATGTACCATGCCCGAAATGAAAATCAGTCACTGTAGTCAGCTTGCCAATTAAGTATACTGTAATCGTTGAGTGTAAGTAGTATCCTAATGTTATTACGATATTATTTATGCATTATAGATTATATACAGCATAACTGACAGACTGCTTCTTGTCTGTCTAAATTTAGTATCTGGAATTGGTCCAACTCAACCTAATGAATTACTCAGTAAAAGCATGGCAAAACTATGCACAGGTGAGTTCTGCTATGGAGTACAGGCTTTAAAAATGCTTTTAGTGGTAGGAGTGAACAGTCAACGCAGCATTTTGACTGGGAGTGCAAGACAGGATCATCTCATTTTCCCACATTAATAAGCATCCTCATCTGGTTTTTGGATATCTGTGTTAACATGCCATATAAGTGAATGATTGTTTTTCTCCTTTGGAAGTGTTGAAGTACTTTGCAAAACCATATAGCCATCATAATCATTCGAATGCGAGGCCTGTTTGCTGTAACTGTCAAAAAGAATGCGTGTCCCACTTGGATGCCCTTTATATTGTGCCCAAAGAGCATGATCCATAAGGTATTATGCTGGTGTGATGAAATTCCAATTCTGACTAAGACAAGAACAAAAAGAGGCACACACAAAACCGAAAGCTTATTCACATTAAAGGCACCTTGAAGAAACCGGCCTTTCCCCCGGGCTTACTACATATCTGATATATTATTCAAAAAATCATTAGGCTAAATTAAAAAGCTGTTTGAGGGTAACCATATCCTTTAATGAGACCAAGAAGGGAAGAGCAACATTAAAACAGAACTCTAGAACAGAAACACAATACAAGCAGAGCCAGCAGCCATCGATTATCAATCTGCCAGGTCACTATCTTTCTTTCACTGGACAATGCTGTAGAGCTTCTTCAGGGAGGGAATACATTTTCTCAAAAGCTTTTCATTACTGCCTAACATTTAACTATTGTCAAGTTAAAGAAGAGTTAGACCATTCATCAATTATTATTTCCTGACAAGGAATTTCTGTAGCAGGAGTATATAACAAATAAAAAAGGAAACAGTTAAGCAGATGAATAATGCTATTATAATTGCCAACCTTTTGTACACACGTCTTGTGTTCATTTCTGAAAGAATGAATCATAAAATCTTTTACAACATGCATTTGGCAGCATTATGATTTACTTATGAAATAAGGATATGATATTTGAGGCTCCCTGTGCACTGCTGTGATCTGTTCCAGTTCCAAGCCCAGTAAACGAGAGCTGTAGATCAATGATTGCTTTGGAGCTGGAATAAAAAAGTAGGCTGACTTCGGGTAGTTCTGGCAAAGACTTAAACTGAAAGCAAAGAAGACTGCAGTGTGTGCACCTATTTACACCATAACATTTTTAAGTGATTCCCTTATTTATTAATGTGAGGGAATGGGCAGTGAAATGGTAGTGAATGCCTGCCAGAACAATAGGTTGCTGTGTGTGGTGGTCAATGCTGGCAGAATAGCTTTAGGCCAATCGTATACATACATATATACATGCACACGTGTCACCAGTGTAAGCTGCACTACAGTAACAGATGCAACCAACAGAGATGTGTCTGTGAAGTGTGGGACATGCTATACTTTAGTCCTGCCTACACCTGCAGCTGACAGAGTAATGGGGAGACAGAAAGAGAGAGAGAGAGAGAGAGAGAGAGAGAGAGAGAGTTATGGGGCTGGGGATCTTATATGGGCATTATATGACACTTGGGTTAAGTTAACCTTTGTTGGAGGTGAATAAGTGTTTATCATTTGAGAAAGTGGTGTGGTTGTGTCTCTGGCTATACTGTGCTGTCAGACATCTCTTATCTAATCACTCTCTCTCTCTCTCTCTCTCTCTCTCTCTCTCTCTCTCTCTCTCTCTCTCTCTCTCCATGAGATGTCTCTCAGAGTCTAAATATAATAGACACCCCAAGAAACTTAACCTTGTTTCTGTCAAATAGACATGAAGAAGGGAGCAAAATTGGCCAGCAAATTAAATACATGTAAAACAGCTAGCTTACCAAAACTATTGGCTTCACTCAGTGTTGTCACTGTTTTTGCTCAAGAGTCTTACCATTTTAAGTCGTCCCCACTGTTTAATTATAGCATTGCACTTCAGGCAGCCAGCAGATCTAAAAATATGATGATATGGATACATTCAATAACTAATCCTATGTCCTCATACATGTTGTGCTTGTAATAGTCATAATGCCTTTAAATTAAATTGCACTTGCACATGCACTTACAGTCACAATGAGAATGATCAAAGTTGCAAATGGTAAAAAAATGCAAACATGCTCCTAGCTGCATGACACAATTTTGATTTTTATTGTAAATCCATTAAACACTCCTATGAAAGAGATTTTGTCTATTATATCGTTGTCTCATGGAAAAAGGTTTTTCAGTTGTGAGACAAGAGCCTTCAGCAAAAGTTAATTTAAGCCCAGTGTCATCGCTCATTAGTGCCCTGTTAGTCTTGTTTAAAGTCTCCCTCACTGTGGCACCATGGGTAGAAGGTAGAGGAGCTAGCACTGAAAATAACCCCAAAGTCTGTCTCTCAGCTGCCAACCTTTAGACTTGTTAGTCTGGTGGTGCTCTGGTCATCTGGCCCTGCTTAGGAAGGAGAAGACACATGCTTCTGTAGCTGAACTCTGACCTTCAGTCTGAGTGAGAGTTCTCTGTCTGGGGTGCTATCAAATCGGACAGTTGGTGCTGTTCAATCAGATGTAATTACAGGCCTCCATTGTACTTCTGTCATTTGAAGATGGAGGCAGGGAGTAAAGCACTGAATTATGGAGAAGCTGCTTTTCACCAGAGATGTGACTCAAAGTCATCTTTCAGGCACCATACCTGTCTGCTTTGTATGCTTAACAGCAGCAGGCATATTTTCACAAGATTTTTTTAGTATGGATGTGCTAATATTGAACAAGTGCATTTAGCAGAGTAATCAACATCTTCATCAAGGCAAAGTACTGTCTTTTGAAAGCAACCATTGGCAGATGTTCAAATGGCAGTGATTTCATCACCTGGAGAAGCAGGGTTAAAGGCCTTGTACAACACATACACATCTACCATATGTATCTGCTCTGCATCTTAACCACAATGGGGGGATCTTTTTGACTTTTTCAAGATGATCTGTTTGGTCTTTTTCAGTTGGAGAGAATAGGTGACTCTGGCCAATTAAACTCTGTTCTTGACACAGTTACCAAGGCGACAGGGAAAACACATTTCACCAGTCGTATTTCTATTCTCAAAATAGCAATATCAAGGAGCAATTCGACAGGTGTATGATGGTGCGGTGTGACATGAAGAATTTAAGAGGAGCTGATGGATGGAACACACAGGCTGGTTGACTGGCTGCTGTGGGCGCATGTCCTAGGCCAAGTGAGATGGGGAGCAAACCTCCTGTTTAATCCCCTGGCCTGTGATTGTTAAGTGAACAAGGGTGTCTATTTTTACCCTGCTCTATTTTCAGGAGTTAAATTAGTGAGGTAGAAGATGTTTGCTCTGTGTGAATGGCAAGCAGAGCTGAGCCTTGGTACTTTAAATTTGATCAAATTTGTGAGACTAATGATGTATTACAGTTTTCCCATTCTGTGTCACTCGTTGTGTTTCACTTCAAAACTGTAAAATGTATTTCTTCTGTCAATCTATACATTTAATCATTTGTTCAAAATATGTTCTTAATATCATGACAACACATAATATCAAATTGAGAACTCATAATAACACATAAAATTGTTGTGTCACATAGATGCCCTAAATATCACATTTCACAAAACCAGAATCTCACTTAAATACTTTAGATTTGTATCTAAGAAATGCTGCTGTAAATATAAAAACTCCCTGCGTTTATCCCAGGAGTCCCATTCAAAAGATGATTATTCTGAACACCTTTCAACACACCATGAGTACTTTCAATGAGTACAATGGAGCAGAATAATGGTTTATAATCCCACTACTGGGTGTCACCACAGAGGTGGACTTGAGTTTGCAGCTTTGACTTGACTCACACTTAAGTTGCATATGCAGTGACTTGAGATTTTACTTGAGACTCATCCTCAAAAGAATTGAGACTTGGGACTTGTGAACAATCTTGATTTTATTTTATTTATTTTTTTGGGAATATTAACATTAAGTAAATGTCCGATGAGCTAAATGCCATTCCCTTTCTTATCATCATGCATAACTTTACACATTTGTGTGACCACAGATGACACAACCACAAGAGACCTGAGACTTGACTTGGACTTGTCCCTTAAAGACTTGAGACCTAACTTGGACTTGTGACCAAAGATTCGAGACTTGGCTTGGACTTGCCACTCAAAGACTTGAGGCATGACTTGGACTTGCAAAAACAGCTAGTGAGCATCTTTGTGTGTCACTCAGGGAGGTTTTCATTGCCTTTGTAACTTTTGCTTTGCTCATTAGCAAAACCTCCATTGTCCTCCACATCCACTGTGAAATGCAAATAAAATAAAATTGAATTGAATTAAATGGTACTCTTAGAAATCTGACTACTCTACTTTCTAAATCTCAAATTAAACCCCTTCTTTTCCTGAATCTGTGGCTTGTTTTGAACATGTGGACTGACTCAGCTCATGCAGTGGGTTCAGAAAGTATTCAGA
>JAOVVH010000058.1:13662789-13674066 GCA_028566435.1 Scorpiodoras heckelii | reverse complement strand
ACACACACACACACACACACACACACACACACACACACACACACACACACACACACACACACACACACACCCCCCTATACTATTTATTACACACTGCAATAAACTTCATCATTAAATACCATAGAGAATGAATTTGTCAATATTGTGGTATTAAGGTATTTAAAGATATATTTCACCATTAATAACAGATTAAACAAGCTACAAGAGGTCTATCAGTTTATAGTCAATTCATCAGTCAATTCAAATCTCATCAAATCAGCTTGTGAAATTCCATCAGTTGTTTCTGTGATTAAAAGAACTATGTATTATTTAGCAGGCATATTTTATATTTTACATTTTAATGACACATACCAATAACAATTTGCAGGGTGGTCTAAATATTAAAACTAATGTGAAATTAGTTTAAAAAAACAACAACACATACACAAAGGCAGAGGAGCGAAAGGCAGTGGTCTATGCTCCAGACCTCCATCGCAGACCCCTTTCTCATTTTAAGCAAGTTGAAAGGATCAGGTAATTGAAAAAGAAGACAATCCTGGCAGCTTGCTCTCTGCAGATGCTGATGAAAACGAAGGTACCAGAGGTATTAAAGCATTACACTTTGGGGCCCTTTCTTTATATTTCTTTCACTTGGGACATGGGTATGTTGGGGAAAATGGTTTTTTAATGACAACACCTGAAAAGTGTTTTCCATCCAGCCCATGCATCATTGTCAGCTATGAAGATTAAACCGTATTGTTTCCTTTTGGAGGGCTGACAGAGAGGTGGAGAGAAGGGAACCGGCCAAATGCAAAGTGTAGCTCAAGATTAAACACCCCCCCACCAAAAAAAAAAAACCATAATAAAAAACAATACAAAAAAACCCCAAAAAACATAAAATGAATAAAGTCTTTCCCATACTGAACCCCTTCACAGGCCTACACCACAGGTGATATGATGATTTTTGAAGGTATCTGAGAAAAAAAGTTACTTATGTTATAGCAGCTATAAACAATTGTTCCCTCAGCAGCTGCTCCTGTATTCTTTCTCTTGAATGAAACAACAAAAAATGCAGCTTGTCATGTGGCTGTGAAACTACAAAACACAAACTTCTCCGACCTAAATGCTCTCCCATATTGGGAAACATACTGACACCTGTGACAACTTTCAAAATATAATCTAAATGTACTAGTAAGACACCATAATAATGCATTTTACTTTGTTATATAACATTTTATTTAAATCCCTGTTTATTATTAGCATCAGATTATTTGTTGCATCTGCAATTTAATTCCCTTTGAATGATCTGTTACTATAGAAATGCCAACATAGACCTATGATTACAATCAGCACTACTGTCAGTGCTGTGCTGTTATTTAGAATTAATCAATACCTTCTGACTAATGATTTTTTGGAGTGTACTGTCAGTCACATCAGTGTTTTTTATTTAGTCTTTAACAACATAATTCATATTCAAATTGTAAAATGCTGAAGTGGATATTTTTCCTGCAATCTGATGTAAAAAATGAAAACAAATCATATTACACATCGTCTATACATCTTCCACCTTTTTGCTTTTTATCCCAAGGTACATCATCTCTTTGGATCACACACCTGTCCATTATTAATAGTTTTATGATTTATAGGCAGAGGTTCCATAGCCTCAGAACAGTCAGACACACAATTATCCAAAGCCCACCCTATATGAATGCCATTTTTCCTGCTGTTCTCTCCCTACAAACGACAAGGCCATTTGTCTCCTTTTTCCCCGGCATGAGCAGTAATAAGCCATCTGGTGCATCTAAACATGAAGGATTAAAATGATATACAGTATGAAAGCTTTCTATTCAATTGCAAATGTCCAAGATTTGGGATCCAGAGGTCAAAACTGTCTTTTTTTCAAAGAAACAGAGAGAGAAAAAGGCACAGAGCAAGAGTGGGATGGAAAGGAGAGAGCGAGACAGAGGAGAGAAAGGGGTAATTATAAGATTTCCTTGCTGAGATGTTCCATCTCTGGTCTGTGCTGCATATAACTGGAGAAACTCATTTACAGAGATAGAACAATGTCTACCAAATGTCTTATTGGCTAATCCCCCTCAGTCCTTTGTATTCATTGTTGACTGTTCACATGAGCCTTGGGAGTGGGCAGACTCTGGGCCATGGTGTGCCAACATCAAGCCCCTGTTCCATGAGCTACTTGGGTTCCCTGTGTAATTATTTCACTTTCCAGCACTAAATCATAATGTGGGCTTCTGAGGCAGAGGGTATAAATAAATGGGGGCATTTGAAAGACCCAAAAGCCAGGGAGTGAGAGCAGGACACACTAGAGTTTGATCTCTATCTAAGCTGTGGATAATGGTGGGGCTAAATTGGCTGACTGTGCTGTCTGACTGGCTATCACTGCAGTAAGCACACTGATTATACTATCTCTTGCTGAGGGACAGTTAACTAGGCATGGGTCACAAGCATGAATAATATCACTACTGGAAGAGGATAAATGTAAATGTGCATACAGTATTTTGGCAAAATGAAAATGAACTTTCAAAATCAGTGGCAAAAATCAGAACTAAGAATAATGAATGCAGAGTGCCAAAAAATCTTTAAATAATTGCCATCTTTTGTCAGTGTCAAATTTAAAACTAGTCCTCAGTCTCTGTTGGTCCAGTGCTATAAAAACAGTCATTCACAGATAGGTTCCAGGTTCCTAGGTTCCATTCACATATTGTAAGGTACTGAAAAATAATCACATCAGTCTTACCTTTTCCTAAACGTTCTGTTACAGGGGAAACAGCCATGCACTAACTGAACCACTGCTCTATTGCCATACTGATTTAACAGAGGTGACAATAGTGTTTTGAAACCTGTCTGATGTAATTAATCTGCTTTGCTTCAGGCTCCACATGCACTAATCGAATGAGCAAAGCTCTGGAAGTGAATCAAAGACGCTCTTGGTATTCCCTAATAATTTTTAAAGAAAAACTACAGAGTGAACCAGTGCCTCCTGGTGGACCCAGTGTGTGAGGTGTTAGTGTGGCAGATCACACTCCCTATTACATCACAAAATCAGCTGATATACGCACTCCTTTTTCTTGTCACTCAGCTAGATGTTCAGCCAAAGGTTTATTATATTTGCTCATAAATACAACATTATATCATAATTTTTTCTTCTATGCAACAATTACAAAGTAAATGTAGTGTAACTCAAAAATGTACTATTCAGATTTCATAAATTAAACCTGAAACACTGAGGTGGGAATATTATGGGAAATTATATTATTACATTCCCAATATCCCCAACTTATTACAATGTATGTTTTTTTTTTTTTGCAAAACATGTTTGCTCCTCACTGCCTACACCACAAGCAAAC
Organism: Scorpiodoras heckelii; assembly: GCA_028566435.1. NCBI lineage: Eukaryota > Metazoa > Chordata > Actinopteri > Siluriformes > Doradidae > Scorpiodoras > Scorpiodoras heckelii. The sequence goes on along the minus strand of JAOVVH010000058.1, from coordinate 13,670,719 downwards.
TTATTATGTCTAGCTCCTATCCTCTACGGTGAAATGTGTTTGTGTAAAGTGCTCTTGTCAGGGAGAATGGATAAGATGTGGGATGTGATTACCTTTATCACTGACCCTATGAAGCTGGTTAACTGCAGAACCCCTTGACCTCTCACCTGCCAGTGTGTGTACTAAATCAGAGATTGTCACAGGCCTAATGAACGTACATGAGGAAGGGAAAAAGCTAAATTTGTTAGAAGGAAAGTAATGAATTCTGGAAGTTTCCATTTTTTTAATTTTCACTGAGATCAAAGCCTTGTTTCAGCTCTAATTAACAAAACTAATGCAGATTCCAGCCCTTCTGGCACTGGATAAGGTCTTAGAGGAATAGAGCTGGAAATTTTCTGGAGATTTAAATAATTAATATGACACCTTGAGCTTCACAAAGACAGGGAGTCCCGTGTTCAAGTTTAGAACAATGTCATTGCCAAGTGTAATGCCATTTGTTCTGATGAAAATAAGCTGGGTGGACTGCTGCAAGTTCATTGTCTGCCATTCTGGTGGATCAGTGGATTGTTGAGACCTTTGTTATGTTAAAAAGGGCCTTTCAGGGGAACTTTGTAAACTAGCCTCAGGTCCAACCCTGGATGGGGGAGCTGGGAAAAGCCAGGCTACTTAGGGAGCTTGCGCTTGGTCATTTTATGGTTTCTAATCTCCTTAATCCCCATTAGAAGGGGGCTTGTGAGAGACAAATCTGCTCCCCAAGGTCCTTAGGATTCAAACGCTGTGCTTGAGAAACTGTGTCATTTGATAACAACAATGGCAGAGGATAGGAAGAAGGATAAAGAAATCAAAGCTGCTCAATAACCACTCATTTTCCTCAATCATTATTTTGGCCATGGTATTTTACCTATGCTTCACATATGTTTCACACAAAAAATAAATTTGAGAAAGTATAGGTGGGATAACCTGAAGTGTGCACAGACACATACATATGGTCTGCCTTTTATGCTAATGGCCCTTATGTTCATCTGTGGCCTGTTGAGCCCTGAAACACTTTCTCCCAGTGCAGACGGTATGGGTGCTAAGACTGGGCCTAATCCAACCACTCCCGTTGAAGTGAATGCAACTCCAGTCACAATCGTCTGTGAGCTCAGTTTATTATCACTCAATTAATACTGAATATGAAAACACAGACCAGACATGTCTGAAACCTTGAGTTTACCATCCAAAGATGAAAGCCAACAGGGAATAAGAGGTCACTTTAAAACAGGCAAATGCAGAATGATCTGGGTTAAATGAGATTTTAATGGTCTCATTTCTCAGGCTTAATATAAAAAAATGGGCTTTTTAGTTTAATGCACAATTTACAGTAAAGCTATAAAACATTTAGAAATAAAAAAACATAAAAACGATGGCCTGATTGCTTTATAAATTGTTTTGGGGAGAATACAGTATAATTTAAATTAGTGGCAAATGCCTCTCCTGTTAACTTGAGAGACTAGGACATGTAGAGGCTAGATGGGAAAGAAGCAAAGTTGTTTGTGGCAGAGCCTGGAAGACAAACATAATTTCAGAGCCCCTTTTTTTAGTTAGGGATGACCAATGTCCAAAATGAAACATAACAGAAATTATTCTGCAGCAGTATTTACTGTTTACTCTGTTTACTGCCACATGTTAAATGCCTTTGCGAAAATTTTCACTTCCACATGATGCAATAGAGGATTCATAGGACAGGGAGTAACTTTGTGAGTTGTCTTCTCTCATTCTTTTCTGATGTGCATATAACATCCAGCAAACAACTTTGAAGGTTGAAAACAACAAGCACCAGTATAGGCAGTGGCAGAGATAGTGGTTTGATGTTACTGAGACATGTGGGTAAATTCATTGGAAAGATTAAAAAGAGACTAAGACTCAAGAGCAGCCAGAAATAAATACAATTTAAGTCACAGATAAGAATTGTTAATCTCTGCATGGCATTTACAAAATATATGCTGTGCTAAGTGCAGAGATGGTTCATCCAGTCAACTTTACAGCAATATGAGACAGTCATTAAAATAAATCATTTCCTTTGTCAAAAAACACCATAATTTCACCGGAAAGCTTATCTGTGCCTTATGACTGAAAGTAACTATTTCTAACAGAGCAATCAAAAGACAATAAGAGAAAAGGCTATAATGAGTGGATAGTAGTGTATGTACACAAGGCTTTTTTCAAGAGCTCAACACAATTGAGAGTCATTTTTTATTTTGACAACCATTTACTTCACTGAAATGCTTAGGGCACAACATTATCTTTTCTTTGTGCCTGACGTCACCCCTTCAGGAGTTAAATATAATTTTGGAAGATGTTTTGGCTCACTTTAAGAAAAATGAAGGGTGAAAAGAACAACTTTGAAGAATAATATCACACAATTAGACAGAATGGTTAAATGCAACAAAAAACACAAGATGTATTGCACAGATCAGGTGGAACATTATATTAGGATGATAAGGCAACAAATGAACAAACGGGTTTGCTTTGAAAACAAACCTCACAAAATCAGCCCCCCCTCCGCCCCCCCCCAGGCTGTCAGGCCTGTGTGTCCTCCAGGGTTAGGCTGTAATCATGGTTGTGCCTGTAAGTTCCCAGCACATTTTCATTCAGGCCCCTGCAGCAGGGGGTCAGGACCAGTGATCCTCTGGGCGATGAATTTATTCACTTAATCTGGGGTACACCTGTAGGTCACGCCAGGGGAATGCTAATCACTCTGAAGGGAGGGCTGTCCTGCCCTAATCGTGGTGATCTGCATCTGAGACCCATTCCCTAGGGTCTGGAGGAGGCTGGGGGGGCCTGCCAGTGACAATGCTGTCAACAGGGAGGCCAGGTAACTGGTGGCTGCTGCTGCGTGTCTTTGGTGTCTAATGGGAGATAAGGTCCGGCCATTTCTTGATCGTTTTAGCACCGGAGAGTGCTCAGATCTCAGACAGAATAATTTGTTGCCAATTTTCATGGTCAGATGTTTGGGGGATGGCTTGCTGGAGCAGGTGGCTCTCAGACCCCTTGCCAGATGTAGATCTGCCTGGCTAGGCTACTAGTTCTCTGTCTTCAGATGTAGTGCCACTGCTGTTGCATCCTCTGCTGTTTTTTAAAGCAAGCTACTTCCAACACATCTCTCTTTTTTCTAAAATAGGAATTCAGATTACCACTGTTTAGTACATTGGCAACCATCCCTAGACCTCTCACTGCTAAATATGCATTAGAGTTTCATGATGGAGACTAAGAAGCTTTTCTTGAATTTTATTTGCAAAAGTTATTCATATTACACAGATCCTTCACTCTCTGTATGTCTGGATAATCTAACGCAAATGAACTCTCTGATGGTTTGATGATTAACAGGGAAAATTTTATCCTGAGCTTGGACCAAGAAACTCCGTAAAAGAATAAATAATCATGACAGTCCGACTCCATGCTAACAAAGTATTTTATTCCCTTAATATTTGAAATAAATCTAAAGAGTATTTTATATTTTGATCAGACCTCCAATCTCAGACAGGCACAAATGGTTTTAGCACAGCCCGTATGACAGCAAACCCATAAAACCTCAACAAGGTGCCTAATAACTTGAGAACCAAAACCAAATGACTACAGTATATGGCAGAAGAACAAACATTCTCTCTTGAGCCTGAGGTCCCATGTTTCATCTGTCAAGCATGTTTTAATAATTAATCTGTTTAATATACACTCAGCATCTGCTGGAGACAACTTGGAGCCTTTCACTCAAATTGACTCCCACAGAGGCCACAATGCTTTAAAGTGTTCAGGTTGAATTCCACAAACCAGGTTCCGTTTCCTGATATGTTTTTCACTAGCCCGATGAATCTCTATTCTGAAAGACACAAATATGAAATTTTCCCCAGTGTGCATTGTGTGAACCAAATGGAGCGAGTATAAATTAAATACGTTTCTTTCCCTGCAGCACAGAAATGATGTGAGATTAAGCCCATGAATATATACATGGGCCAGTGGTGACCTGTCTGGAGATGGCTGATTTCCCAGTGGGCCTGCTTGACATGGTGGGGCTTAGGGCCTGACGGAGGTGAGGAAATCCTACTGCAGGTCCAAATTGAACTTAATCTCATCCTTCATTGTGCTACAGATGACATGAAATTGCACAATAACCTTAATCGACAAGGAGCCACACTTCTTTGGCAGCACTTTTCCATGAATAACAGGGGCTTTCCCAGTCTCACATGTCCTCCATGCATGCTAGGAGCTGGATGATTAGGACTGTAATTTTTCTCTCTGGAAACCTTTAATAATGTCTTCATGAACAATCAGTGGGTTAATGTGGTCAGGCTCAGACCAATCATAAACCAATAAGGCTCATCCGGTTGTTGGTCTCAGGCTAATCCACGCAGATCCATTTCCAACAGTCATGAGCGGAGGCAGCCTTTCACTGGAGCGCGTCTCCACCGTCAGGAGGAAAGATTCAATCAGTCCCCCGGGGTTGATTACAACCCTCTCCATGTTTGGGCTCCCTGCTAACAGGTGCTTCTTATTACACTGATAGGAAGCCGTCACTGAAGTGGTCATTAGCAATGTGACTGACACAGGCCTCGCTGAGCTGGCAGGGCTGGAGAACCTCTGTGATTGGATGCCCACAGGCGTCCGTCATGGACATCAGTTTCGCTGTGTGTCCTGCCTCTCAAAAGGATGGCCAGAATCAAACCAGCCCCACTCACCAAAAGAAGCTATTTTCATCACAAGCAAAGAATCGCTGCTGGGCTAGGCTAGATCATCTTGGAAAATAACACTATACATACTATATCTTCTTAACCTTACTATAAATTATGAGAATAACATTTTAAAAGAAGCTGTGGAACTGCAAATAAATCATTTAATAAATGTAAAAAAAACAACCCAAGACTGAGCATTGAGCATGACTGTGTACATACTTTACTTTATGTATAATACCCTTACCTTCCTCACTCTGGTCTTCTTGTCAGAGATCAAAATATTCACGTTGGAAGTCATTTTTACCACACACAAGAGTAAACACATTTAGATCTCTCTGTTGGTATTCAGGAGTTTAAAAGTTCATATTGAGTGTGTTATGTAAGAAAACAATGTTGTTATAATGCCCAGCAAAAAATATCTGGGGCGTGACAGTCTCAAAGCATTACTGATATTCTTGGAATCTAGGCACAATTACGCTAGCTGTTCTACAGCTGAGTGTGTAGTGGGAATGTTGTCATTATGGGCGGTAATTATGGGTACACTTACCGCTGTGCATCTTTTTGGGAAAGCAATAAGTCTATTGTTACCAACAATGAGCTGGCCGCTACAAGGTTGTCAAGTCTAAAAAATAATTAGGCATCAAAATGAAGCTCTTTTTTAATTCATGTCATGAAACTCTAGGGTTAATATGCTGGCATCATGAATTTTCATTGCATCATTACATGGGCACATGTAGACGAAGGCAAATAGGCCAACCTGGCTATATAGATCACGTCATCATCTGCAGGTGGTGTACTGCAGCACCATATACTGTACCTTAATGCCAGATACCACTCAGTTGGAACCCCAGTTCCTGTTTAGCTACTTATTTTGAAAGGCCTGATGTTTTTATGATGAACATGCTTGTAATTTTACATCACAGAATATTGGTGTCTGGAGAAGGATGTTATTTTTTTGTTTCTCTATGCTGTTTGCACCTTTCTCTTCAAGGCTATAGCAGATCACCTTCAGAAGCAATGTCTGCTAGAGGTTTTGCTGATGTTCTGATAAAGAACTTATACTAAAGTCTCTGGTACTAATGTTAAGCATAACCAGGGGAAGAAAAAACTAAATCTAAAAAGCTCAATCTCCCCACAAACCAAAGCTTACAGGCAATACTGAATAATACCGCATGGCTCCTACAGCTTATTATACACACACTTGAGTTTCATTGCCATTTCATGGTGCATTTGTAGCAACTTACCACAAACTTTAATGTGCAGTAGAAAGAAACTGGCATTGGTGTTAATACTTTATTGCCTTTTTTCTTCAACCAGTCAGGACCTCACCTCTGTTGAACTTAGCATTCTTTGCAGCAAAGTGTTTGATATTAAAGCAGATTGCTTTCATACCTACCTAAGTAATATCATATGCTTCACATCAGAGTATGCTCTGGCTAGCTGAATTAAACTGTACAGCAACTCCTGACTTAACATGGCACGCATGACTGTGGGGCACACACATACACTCCTCACTCCCACTGTCTTTCCCAAAACCAGAGGCAGTTTTGGAGATTGGAGTAAGAATTTGGAGTAACTACTATTTGCAAATTTGCACAATTTTGCCTGTATTTGAAGTGCATATTATTACAGTTCATACTTAAATAAGGTGGTGAAGAAGAATGTGTACATTTATTTTGCTAGGTAGCTGCATTCTACTCCACTCAACCATGACTCTGAGAAAACATTTCCCACAGTCATAGCCATACTGCTAGTTTTATCACTCTGTTAAAATGTTTTAAAGGGGCACTGAACATGCTCAATTACGCAGGGCTCCTGTGGGCATAGTGGGGAGGGCATACATCAGCTGGGCCTGATTTATTTCACTGTCCCAGTGAAACCCCAGTGAAATTAACAGCACCCCTCTGCCCACACTCCGGGGCCACTGACTAATTCTACTTATGGTTACTTATGCATGGGTGCCCTTAGATTTATTACACAGTGACATAGTTATAGCATTAATGCATGTGATTTGTTTTCTCCACTGAGATGCAGCAATCATTCTTCAATCAGTTACATTCAGCATGGTGTCCCTGTAGTGTTTATATGTTCATTCTGACATCATACTACATTATACTTTATTTATATTTCAGAGTAGTGTTTAGTATAAAGTCGATTTGATTCCTTGTTATGTTTTCCTTCCTGTCCTTCCTGATCTGTGCTACTTCAGATTGGTGTGAAAGAAACCAAGTCTTCCAGCTTACACCCACCATAGGAGAGATATAACCATTAAAAATAATGAATGCTACCTCACTTTATAACATGCTAGAAAAGCTTGCTGACGTCTAGAGAATTACACAAAATATACAAAGCATTGTGTCTCAAAATGCTCAAAAAATAATGTCCAGATGTTGCACTGGGCCTATAAAACCAGAAAGTCAATGCCCCCACATACAGGAGCTCTGTTCCTTCATATTAGTCCAACAGTTGCACAGAGGAACATACTGCTACACACACACACACACACACACACACACACACACACACAGACACAGAAATTTTGTCTTGATATACTTGTGCGGACTTTCCATTGACATAATTATTAATGTAGCTAATCAATTCTAATTAGTGTCTAACCCTAACCTCAATAATGAAAAGGTAACTATTTGGCTCTTTTATTTATTCATTTTTTTTTTTTGTTGTTGTTGAAAACTTCAACCAAAAACCAATTGTACTTATGGGGATCAGCAAAATGCCAACAAGATCAAAAATATCAGATATTCCTATCCTTATGGGGACATTTGGTTCTTACAAAGATATAAAAAATACAGTCTGTGTCTCTCTCACAAAACCCACCACCTCCACCCCGCCCCACCCCAAACACACACACACCCTCATGACAGAGAACACATTTCCCAGCATGGACTTACCTCACTGGGCCTCTGCAGCTCTGAGTCCAACCTCCTTTGGTCACAATGCTCTGGTGTCTGCTGTCATCTTCTGCATCTCTCATGGCGTATTTATTGATTCTTATTAATAGACTCTTGACTTAAAGTGTGACCCCATTAGATCGTTCTATCTAGAGCCAGTCATGAGACCTGGTCTGGTTCCCAGGAGAGATGCCAGGGCCCGTCAGTGCTAATCAGCCGAGCCTACGGTAAGGGAAGGAGGGGGAGATCGTGGAAGCTTCACTGATCACTGAGCCCCATTCTAAGAACAGGGTGGTGGTGGTGGTGGGGTGGTGGTGGTGGTGGATTTTTCCT
>JAOVVH010000058.1:13625558-13643311 GCA_028566435.1 Scorpiodoras heckelii | reverse complement strand
ATATAAAATCTATTTTTTACTGTAATGCTTGTGATAGGAGTTTAATAGCAAGATGCCTAAAGACACTTTCTGTTTCTGTCCAAGTTTTCGATACTTCAAAAGACTGTAGGCAATAAACAAGCCTTCTGTGGCAATACGTGTTTTGCTCACTGCGCTGTGTTGCAGTTGCTTGAAGGTACAGAAGGAAACTTCTGTATATTTATCACACTGACAGGGTAAATTGTTTTAGCATCGCCTGCATACAACTGTAACATGCAGCTTGTAGTCATGAGTATTGCTTTTTCATAGGGATTTATGAGTGCAAAGAAAAGAAGGAAGAAGTGAAATCGGAGGACGAGGACGCCCAGGGTAAACTGAAACAGAGACGGAGCAGGACAAATTTTACCTTGGAGCAGCTGAATGAACTGGAGCGCTTGTTTGATGAGACGCATTACCCGGACGCGTTCATGCGAGAAGAGCTGAGCCAAAGACTGGGACTCTCCGAGGCCAGGGTTCAGGTAAGAGCTTTTATCAGTGCTGTTAGTGACCGAAACAAAATGACACTTTTTAAAGACATTTAAGCATAAACACATTCTAGAGGCACAGTGGAAACGTTTAGCAGGCCGAGGTTATTTTTAGCAGACCGATTAACACGAAACCCGCCTGGAACCATAACAAATGTCCTCTCAGGTTTTCTGAAGCTGGTTTTCTAAAACACCCTTACACTGAGCGTCAGTCTATGCACATTACATACTCTCCTATGCACTACCTAACAAAATTATAACTATACGATATATTTGTAATTCTTAGACCCTGAAGGAATGGATGAAGATAAAAGACTGTTCAGTAGGCTTATTGATTTATATGCACCACCGTTGCTCACAAATGATTGAAGTCTAATAGGCCTATGTTCTTCAAGAAGACACATCCTGATCCCTTTGAATGCAGTTTTTTATAATACCAATTCCAGAAACTACTACTAACATTCATAATGATTATTATATACAGGTCTATATACATGAACAATAACAACAGTCTTTATCATCATCATCGCAATAATAATAATAATAATAATAATAATAATAATAATAATAATAATAATAATAATAATAATAATAATCGTGACTTATAATTTGACATTGGTATGATCTGACAGAAAAATGCCTATTATTATTATTATTATTATTATTATTATTATTATTATTATTATTATTATTATTATTATTATTATTACATTAATAATCCCGGGTCGTCCACGGTAGCCTAACATATTCGGCAACAAAGGTAATATATGGTGTAATAAATGTTGTCATGTCCATCTAATATATAGGACGTAGGACAAAACCTCTAAATAAGCACAGCAGTGGTTCTTTTCTGCAATTGCAGGATGTATATATGATGCAAATCGTCCAATATAGTATAGGCTAGACTAGTTGATATAAAACTAATACTTTGGTTAAGTAATTATAAAAGGTTTTTATCATACAATACAGTGATAACATTTAAAATGAGCTCAACCTGCAGGTATTTATGACATTAAAAACGCAATTTGTCAGTTTGCGAGTAAATGCGGATATGAAACGGCTCCTTTAGTTCCAGCAGCAGCGACGATCAGAGGTAAACTTGCTTATGTGCTGCGGAAAGATCTAACCACATCATTAAAATTAATGAAGAGATGGAACTGCTGCTGCAGGGGACACCTTCTTATGTCACACACCTCATTTTCTTCAGCGTTATCTTTGTAATATCCACCATTGGCTTGATATACTGTTCCCATAAAAATGTATTAGAAATAATCCAATTGGGCAGTGACTGGGGCTGGGGCTCAGCTTTGCTCCAGCAAAAAGAAGCAGCTTCACCGCCTGGGCCACAGCCTGCATGGCCAATCTTTAAAAATAAATGTCCATTTAGAGGTAAAGGCCACATCATATTAAACATGCTCATATAAACCAGTCTAAAAAGTACTGCGGCCTATTTACATAAAACGGGATTACATTTAAGAATGTGCTCTTTACATATTTTGGCACAAGATCGTGGCTGCACCAGAGTGCAGACAACAGACGCGCAATATCTTCTGTAGCATGGGAACAAAATTGATTTCAGCTTAAGCGCTCTTGTTGAAATTGTAAGACACGAGGTAGATAGCCGATATTAACCTGTTACTGAAGTGTTATACAGAAACCTCACACCGAGCAGCTGTCAGGAATCTAATTGAAAGTTATGAGACCTTGGTGAAGAGAAGGCAGTAATTCAATTACAACTAATATCTTTCGGTTCCTGGTGCAGAGCTAAATTAAATGTCATTATTCACTGTCTCTAATAAAAATCAAAAGGAAATCGGATTAGGGTATTTGCGAAATGCATCATTGAGTGGTCCTTAATGAAGAAATAACTGTCTAAACCAGTGTTATTCACTTCGCTTAGCATACTGATGGATAATTAGAATTGATCCCGAACTGAAAATGGATTTGTTTTCAATATCACATAAGGCACGTATTATTAAACAAAACGTAACGACAATACTAACAAAAACAAATGTATAATAATAATAATAATAATAAGAAGAAGAAGAAGAAGAAGAAGAAGAAGAAGAAGAAGAAGAAGAAGAAGAAGAGGTAAACTACGTTCTTCATAATAAAATTGTTACACTCTCAAAACAGAGCACAGCAGGAGCGAGGCTGACCTGAACCTTTTGCACGTCTGAAATTGTAGGCTAATGGTCATTAAATGATATCATTAGACATGATGCACTGAGCTGTATGTGCAGTCTACCTCACTCCGAAAACACAGCTGTGTTAGACCACTTCACTGAGTTTGTCCATCTTATTATCGGAAATGTCGTTCACACATTAATGACCCTCACTTATGCACAGAAACCCACTGTTTTATTAAAAGCTCGCCAGACTGTGTGAGCTAAATTCGCACAGCTGTAGCATCTGTCTCTTGACCATAGTCTTTATTTACCAGCGCCGTTTAAGGTCCCGTAAGTCACAAATTTTGCCACTGAAAAAGACGATTATAAAAACCAGTTACACAAATAAGCTAATGGTATCTTTGGATTAAAAATTAGGCTATTATTAGCTATCATGAGATGTTCCTTTGAAAAGAGCAATTGACAGGTCACATTTACGACCAATAACATACAGGCCCACAGGCCTACCTCATACAATGTGCTTATTATTATTATTATTATTATTATTATTATTATTATTATTATTATTAAGATTTGTACCGTTTATTATTATATTATTATTGTTTATGATTTCACAAAATAAAAAAACGATATAATAGCCTATATTAAGTTTTTTTTTGTTAACCCTTTCACTCGATAACCTTTGGGAATAGCTGCTTAATACCGTATTTGTTCATTCTGTGCATTTACACAGTCTCATGTAAAACGGTTACTATAATTGTTTTATACTAATTCATGATAAAAATCGGCATATATTTCATGTCATCCGGATAAGAAAACACGCCCATTCCCAAATTAGGCTACATGATAGCGGCACTGAATATAATTTGGTGTGATTTGTAATTTGAATAGGGTGCAAGCCAGTCAAGTTTATTCACTGTCATTTCTGTTTCAGGTATGGTTTCAGAACAGAAGAGCAAAATGCCGAAAACAAGAAAATCAGATGCACAAAGGTAAATGGTAAAATATTTACAGAATTCATGTAAGGCTTTGTGTTAACCGGGTTATGGATAGGCTTAGTCTTGCAGGCCTGAGAGATAGTGACGACGATTTTCACTACTTCCTACAGTTTCACAAATTAGGCTATCAGTCGTCTAATGGGTCCGTTGAAAGCTACCGATTCTCTTGTAGTATGTGCCATGAATTTATAGCACCGTCAGCACCTAACCTGCTTGTTTTGTTTTATTGTATACTTGTAGGTGTGATTTTGGGCTCCGCCAGTCACTTGGACGCGTGCAGAGTCGCTCCCTACGTTAACATGGGCGCGCTGAGAATGCCGTTTCAGCAGGTACGAACATCACATCCTACAGAAGCTTTTCTTCCTATCGTAACAAGCAACGCTGTTAATCCATCAATTAAAACAATAGCAGTGTGGAGCGGTTACATCCAAACAGGCTGTAAGAGAGATCATTTGATCCATCTATCTTCGACCTCCAGATCCTCTAGGAACCTATGGACCATGCCGCAAACTAAATGTTCAGAAATAGCAGATCACCACCACAGCATGTGTTACTATATGTAGAACATGATTTTGGCACAGGCTGCTGTTTAGTAGGGTAATGTGGGGTTTTGGATAGGGTCGATGCAGCGCCCAGTTATGGTCCTGTACGTAAGTTCAGCACATGTTTCACACACCCCTGTTTCAACTGATCAGGCAGTTGGCCGGGCTAAGGTTAAAACCAAACAATGGACATAGTGCTAGCTTAAGGGCTAAACACCACGTGCACTTTAACTCTTAAGCGTAATGGCGGACCGCGTTGTCGAAAGGGTTGTATGCTGCGGGGGTCGCAAACTGGGGACCATGTCAGACCCAAGCGTCCTTTTCAACTCTGAGCCTCGATGAGAGAAGAGTGAGATTAGAGAGACCGGGAGACATTTGATCCAGTGTGTGTTTTGGAAGCGTGAGTACGTCAGTCAGGCAGGAAAAAAAAGGCAGCGCTCATTAAGCTAACGGTGCGGCCAGATTAAAGAGCTTAAGGTGGGGTGAAATATAGCGCAGACGGATATTGGCTGTGAGCGGTCCTGGCAGGACAGAAGGGGTGAGACCTGAATACTGACAAAATGTAACACCAGCACGAAGAGAGGACAAAAACTGGCGCCACCTACTCTGTAGCAAAATGTCCGCCACCTGTTGTCCAGACGGCGCGAGCGGTGCTGTAGTGCAGCACTGACCGGAGTGACTGGCGCGTGAAGACTTTAGTCGCGCTTTTAGTCTGACAGTCAGAAGAAAAAACGCTGTTCGGGAATCATAGCGGTGTGATTTACTGCCGTGATGTGCATTTTCACTATATCTCACTCAAATATGATTATATTTCGGGGCTATTAAAAACATCTGAAATTACAGATTACCTTTTCCATGCTTGAGCTTGACAAACCCACAATGTGACAAACATGAAAAAAAAAAACCCCACAACAAATCTGTACATTATGAAACATACTTTATTTTAGTTGGACGTCTTAACAGAAGGCTGTACGGTTTTTATATGATACTCATGCAAAATTGGATACACTGGTGTAAGAAAAAAGCAAAAACGGGTGATGTGTAATTTTCACCTCATTATATTAAAATAATCATTGAAAATGTGCAACTCTATATTTAACGCTGGCTACTCGTACCTCTTTCCTTTTGCCTAAGAATACATCTGAATAAATATTTATAGCCATATTTGTGAGCAAAATTGTTTATTCATGCAACTGAATACATAATTAGGATTAGAAGCACTTGCAGGATTGCATGCATGGATGCAAAGTTTCATGAATTATACTAATGCACAGAGATTTTCAAATGATCGGATTCCTTTGACTATTAAGTTGTCTGGGAACACTACATAATTCAACAATGTTAACTCAGACGAAAAAGAAGTGTGAGTTAGCCCTGGCCTATTTTCAGTGAAAACATACAGTTAGTGGAAGCGTTTAGAGAAGTGCAGGGGGAAGCATGGCGTGTCCAAGCCTGTAACTGGATCCCTGACTCTCCTCAGGCTGAGAAGCCTGCCACACAGTAATGCTGCATTTGTTTTCCCTCTTGGTTCACAGGTCCAAGCGCAGCTCCAGTTGGAGGGGGTGACCCACTCACATCCTCACCTGCATCCCCACCTGGCAGCACATGCTCCCTACCTGATGTTCCCTCCTCCACCGTTCGGACTACCAATCGCCTCACTGGCAGACTCGGCCTCGGCAGCGGCCGCTGTAGCAGCGGCTGCCAAGAGCAACAGCAAGAACTCCAGCATCGCTGACCTGCGACTCAAGGCAAGAAAACATGCGGAGGCGCTTGGACTCTGACCCCCATGGGCGTCTCTGCTGCTCTGAACTGATAATTGTTTCTCACACAAGACTGCGCCTGTGAAAAAGGCCATGACACTCACAGTTAAAACAAAAACAAAATAAAAACTAAAGAGAGAGAAAAAGTACTGAGAAAAGAAAGTGAGTGAGAGAGAGCATGGGGGGCTTGGGGGTAAAGAGAACGTGAAAAAAATGTCACAAAAACCAGCTGCCAAAACACACCACTTGTAGAAAAAGGTAATTAAATACCAATGAAGTCACCTTTTACTTTTCACCCAACAGGCAGGACTGCTTGGAGGCCACTGGCTCAGCCCTTTCCAGGCCCAGATCACAGCCCCCGGACCATACAAAAATATGTGGATGTCTGTCTGAAACCCAGCGATTAAGAGTGACGACTCTTAGAAAATGTGCAAAGCAAAAGGCAGACTCAGAGAGACTGAGGGAAGATAGAGTTTGGTCAATACTCTCAGAATGAGAGTCTCAATACTCAAAAGTTTGGACTGTCAGCCACACAGAGAGAAAAAAAACAACGGCCATATTTGTCTCCACCCACTGTGTTTGTGTTGCTGCCAAGAGCATGTGTTAAAATGAAGGATAGTTCTAATGGGGAGGGCCTCCATTGTAACTGACATTCACCCTGCTACGACAACCTTCCATCATAGTACCATGCACCTAGTTTATATATAGTTTTTATTTTTCAAATCCACAATGGACAGAGATCAAAAGTAGCACTCACAGCAAGAATACAATCACAAAAATTGAATTTCTCTTGCTTATTCTTACAGTTTTTGGAGGAAGCACTATACATAGTGAAATATATATCCTGTATATTTCCTCTGGGCATGGGTCTGAAAGACTTTAGCTTTCATAGCTTTCATTTTCCATCATTTTGGCTCTCTCTTTTCTTTTTGCTACGTGTATTGGGAATAGAAGTGAAACTAGCTTTTGCACTTCAGGTCTTGTATCAAGGTGTTTACAATCCTTATTGCAAGAAAATACTACTTCTATATGAGGGTGAAATTGGGGTTTCGTCAAAATATATTGAAATGACAAAATAATAAAAGGGTCACTGCAATTTTCTAATTTAAGGTATTAAGGAAACATCAGTTTAACTGAAATGCAATTATGTGCAGTTAAGTGCAATACTGTAAATATGAAAAAAAAAACAAATAGCAGTTGATGTTTGCTAATCAACACACAACAATTTTTTTGGCACTGATATTGATGTATTCCTAGTTGTTTTTCACAGACACATTTTTTTTCCCAGGCCATGTAAATGATATTTTGCTAAGTCATTTGCACTTGTGTGCCATAACTCCCCACATGTGATGGTACTCAAACATAGTTTTGCATATGTACATTTTAATCTCGACATTACACTGAGGTAGACCAGACAAAAATTGATTCTCTTCAATATATAGCAATTATTTTAGCGTTGTAGGCTTTTCTGGCTAAAATTGCCCACCAAAGACTATCCTTCAACAATAGTACTTAGAGCAACTTAATGAATGGATCAAAATTTACAGAAGCATTTAAAATAGTAAATTGTTTTATAACACCCTTGAACAGTGCATCATATTTTTGTCATATGGACAAAAATGCCAGGCATTAAATTTGCCATTAAAGGAACTAAATATAATAATATTATGAGGAAAAAGACAGTGTTGTTTGCAAGCCCACTGTCTGAAACAGATTTCTATTTGTTTCAAAATAAACTGCTTTTGAGCTAGTAGATCCTAGGTAGGTCTACCTCTGACAATAAATTATACATTGTGGTACAGTTTTGTTGTTCACTTCATTAAGGTATTTAGGAATGTTTCTGTTTCTTAAAGTGAGGTCATACGTTCTATTATTTATTATTTTATCTGAAAGTTTATAAATGTTGAGTGGTCTAATTTCACATGTAGAACGTTTTTACATGGCTTTGCGATTATTTTTATATACTTTTTAAATGCTAACATTTGCAACAGTTTGAAACAAACGTGATTGCCAAACATTTGTTTGACTAAAATGTAGCGTGTCTGAGTTTACAAACATTTCAGGGACGATGGAGAACATGATCAAACTTTGTGTTGAAATTTTCTTGATGCGCCATGAAATCTGTTGTATCCCATAACTGACATTTCATATGAAAGCATGCCCAAACATGATTTGTCATTGGGTTTGTATTTTTTCTGTTGTTTCATAAAAAAGTGAATGTACATCTTGTACAAGTAAACTATCAATAAAATTATAAATATTTGTAATAAGGTTTATAATGTGTTGTGCGTCTCTAAATTAAAAAAAAAACCCTGCACTTCCAGAAAAAAGCAGCTTTTAGTATATATTTATACTCAAGTGAAGTAACACTCAATCCAGTTAAAATCTTAAAGCTGATGTGTGTCAATTTTATACATAACCACAAGCATGAATGCATTTAATTCATTACATATGATGTGGGCATTTGAAAAGCATTTATTCTTATTTCTCAAACTCCTGGAACAATGTACCAATGATCAAGACAATTAAAGAGTGTTTACAACAGGGTCAGTCAGATTTCCCACTAGGCATTGGTTGGATTTAGATTTAATTCACATTTGCACTCTTTAAGTTGCAGGATGATCTAATAATTTTGAGGTTCTTGGTGACATTCTTCACTTTGTTACTTGTGTTTGTTAGTAAATCTGTGTGCTAATACTACAGCTGTTACCAGTGAATGGCATGCATTTAGTAAAGAGCAAATACAAAGGCAGAAGTAGTCTAGCTGTCACTGCACTAATTCTGTATACAATTGGAAATGAGCAGGCTTTTGTTTGATAGTTGCACTTGGAAACTCAAATCCAGATGTCTGTAAACAGAGTAATTACGGCATGCTGCATAGTGCTCTTATTGTCTTAATCACAAGGAGAAATTAGTCCAAATGGCGTCCTGTTGAGCAAAGACCCTCTAAGAGGTTATATCATGTTTAATTTGTATGCCTGCACTCATACATCAAGATAGACTGATAGAGGCCTCACATTTAGGCAGTGACTTCTAACTGAGGCCTGCTGGACGGAGCAGAATAGAGTGGCTTTCTTTTTTTAGGCTCTAATAATTAGCAGCATGGTAAAGCCATCAATCAAAGCTTAGTGAGCCATGGTTACATTATGTGTTCAAGCACACAAAAGTATTTGCCTTGGCCACAGGTCGCAAATGCAGAATGAAGCTAAGAGCACAACTGGATGCTTTATTTAAAGCTAGTCAAATTATTTCATGAATTTACATCATGAACTGAATTTCTCATCTCTAGGCAAGGACTGGATGTATTGTCTTTGCTAAGATTCATTTTACAAATGTAAATGAACATAAAGATTTTATTATAAATAACACATGAATAATATCCATAAATCTTTTATAAATACACAGCCAACAAGAAACAAGTTGTACCCATCAAGAAATAAGTTGCACTTATGCAGTTAAAAAGTATTACAATTGGACTGAGCTTAATTATGTTTTTGTGATATCACCATTAACTTAACTGAACAACAAACAGTGCACTACTGAAATAATGTATAGCTGTTCACCGATTTAGCTGAGTTCACTTTTTGCTGCTGTTGAACCATGTTATACTCTGTGGTAAACGAGGCTGCATGTTCATGCATATCTAAATTCAATTTGCTTTGGAAATATGCAGCTAGACATAAATCTCTTTCTCAGAATTAGTCCCATGATGTAATTTAACCATGCATACTCATGTGCTCAAACTGTTATTGAGCAATTTCCTCTTGTGTTAAACCACCACAGCGCTATAGTGTACAGTCTGATGTGACAGATTTTTGACTCACCTCAAAAAGAACATCATAAGATTAGATCTTGAAACAGTTGCATTATATTGTGATGGTGGATTAAAACCTGAGAATGATATCTCACACTACACCGTAGAAAGCTGTGTACATTTTAATAATTGTAATAATTTGCCAAACATCAATGTGCAAAGTATGGAAGAGCTACATGTTAATACATGATGTATGATGCATCTCTAACAATTAGCATCTGTGCTTTGTTCTGTAACACACATGATAATAACAGTGATAAATCTCCATTGCACTTAAACACTAACAAGTAGATAGCTTATCCATACTCATTCCTACATCTTTACATGCTACAACAACAAAAGGTGATTGGCTGCTGTAATATATTCACTGTGCAGCATTATATTTCTTTTTGCGGCCTTATTTCATGTAAATAGGCTGCCGTTATTATTTTGCATAGGCAATTCTTTGGTATTTCCACTTATGTAAAAAATAATATTGTAGACACTTCTTTTTGAACAACAGAAATGACAGGCTGATTTCTAAATGTATTAAACTGTCATTTAACTCAGAACATTGGAGCAATGTTCATCATTTGTCTATCAAATTCATTTAGTAAATTATTATAGATTTTTTAGTCCATAGAAATATTTTGCATAATCCAAAGATATAAAATTTATCCATGTCTACTCATCATCTGACACTGCTTTTTAAGTTATATATTTCAAGAGAATTTAGTTGATTTAACAGTTAACAAATAAGCAGAAGTAGATATCTTAATATTAGAATTGTGGAGAAGTAAAAAAAAACATGTGGTACTAGTTTCTGAACCTGTGCTGTTTAATCCAACATAACATAACAGCACAACACAATCCTTCATAGTTAACAACTGTTTTACACTTAATGGGGTTACTCAGGTACTGATAGAGAGACCACTGGATCTATGGCTATCAACGTTTAGTATGTGCTGAGTCTTACTGAGTAACCTGACTTGTCCTGAAATGTCTGCATCTAATTTCTGATGATTCTCTGGAACACTAAGGGGGGAGCATGTGTAATTACAATAACTCTGAACAGGAGCATGTCTGTCAGATTTCCTAAAGCTTCTTCTTCATGAATTTATGCAGTCTAGTCTAGCCAGGATGTTTATGCATTAAACATCCTTCATTGAGAACAACTTGTTCCTTATAGTCTATCTACACTTAATATATAATAAACAACACAACAATAAGACAATAATTTAAAGCAACATAAAGCAAACTTGATGTGGGAAAGGTTATTGTAGAATATTTATTTACAATATACTGGTAACAGAAATTAATTTTGTGGAGAATTTAATAGATTACATTACAAGTAAGAGTAATAGGTTACTCTCATTCATTTGGAGGATTTTTAACAATATAAAGTGCATAGTAAGGAACTGTGTGTTAACATCATTTTTAAAAATTCTTTATCCTGCTGCATATAATCTGACTTCAATTTGTCATGTAAAGTTCTTTACATATTATATCATATATTATGCAAGTTTATCTCTTTGATAGATGAGCTTTAACGTGTAACAATCAGAAAGTCTAAACAAAGCATGGGGTTGGGTGAAGTTAAATGTATAGCTTTATGAACAATATTTTGTGGTGCTGAGACAAGTTAATGTACAGTTCATGTAACAGTATGTAAATCTTTCATCAGTCAACACTGAAAAATGCAAATGTTCAACAAACTGTCAGCGGTGTTCCTAAGCAACTTTCCCTTTTCCCAATAGAGGCAGTTATCTCTGAGCTGCATAAAACTCAGAAGAATGTGATTTTGTGTAAAGAAGAGTTTCACTTTGGATGTCAACCAAAACAGTTTTCACTCTGGTTAGCTATTGAAACTATTTTCAAGCAGTTGTGATTCACAGTCAGGGAATAGTCCTAGAAAGATTCTCGCTGATTATTTATGTTTACCATATGAATCTTGTTAGGCTGAAGTAATGCGGGGCAGTCGGTATTTTAAAAATTTGCATCATGGTATTTTCTAAGATTCTGGTTTATAATCAAAGATTTTTTATTTGAGTGGGATATTGTGTAGGGTAATAGTGGCTTTTTTTTACTATCAGGAGTACAAAGAAAATAAAAAGATTTTAATGTTCTCATGTACATGTTGCATACTTGAATAAAAACTCAGTGTGAATTATTATTTTCTTCCTTTACTTGGTTTTCTGCAAACTACTGTATATAGAATATACTGCACTTTTAAAAGGAGAAGGAAGTAATGTACATACTCATAGAACTGAGTAACATCCAGGTAACTACTATTGTATTGCAAAGAGTGGTATGGAGATGATGGCTCTGCCTACGACCCCTTCCCCCCCAATCCTCTCATTGTGGGAACTCTGGCTGCTCATGGTTCCACTTTTTAATTTTTTTTCTGCAAAGATTTTTATGTCCCCAACCATATTTGGACAAACCCTGCCCTCCTTCTCTATCTTTACCTAGTACACTACACTTAGTATTAGCCAACTGGAGAGCAGAAATATTTAGGGCAGCTATCCAATCCCTTGTTTAGGAAGGCAAGACTTGTTGGAATATGGGTGGTATTAACAGCAGGTCCAGTTGTTACAGCAATTGTTTCAGCTATGCACCAGTATAGAGGTATATGAAAAATTCATACTGTACAGGAAATTAAAACCTGTATGCCTTCTAGCCTGATGGGTCAGATTTAGGAGATGAGGGCAATTTAATATAAATCCTTTATAAACCACTTATAATCATTTATAAACCAGATTAACATTTATAAAGATGAATTATCCAAAGTAGTTCATTTAGCTTCCCAATTTTAGAGTAACCTAGTTCACTACTAGAGACTGAAAAATGAACAGAACCCAACCCAAGCCCAACATTTGTCAAAATATTTTTGGTGATAAAGATTTTGATCCTCACTATGTATGTAAGGTATACAAGCTAACAGGCTGTAATAATGTATATTAAAAAAAAAATGGTTTAATTAAGTGGTATCTATAAATAAGAGTATTGTGTTATTTAAAAATAAAAATGATTTCTTTACTTGCCATATATCATAGAGATTTTTCATCAACTCTTTTTGGACTACTGTATGAAACACCAGCAAATCAAATGTCTCTGCCACCTATCTGCCAGTGTACATTACAAATATTGTGTAGATATAATATAGAAGTGTCTAAAGAAGTGTTTAGAAACTGTAGCATCAATTGAAAACATGGATATTTTAATTTTTTTCAGGGAGTGAAACTTTTATTTATTTATCCATTTATTCAGTTTGTATATTAGTTTGTTGATTTAACCCTAATATAGTCTTGGCCAATTCAGGCCCACCAGTTAAGTCTTGCCTATCATGCAACAGCTACAATACAGGGAGAGTGAAGTCTGCCAAATGCCATAAATGCAAATGCAAATGTAAGTCCAATCACATCTATTTGAACTGCTGTTCATGCTCTGCCACAGGACACAGTAACTCTCTGAAGTGCTGTCCACCCTCTTCCACATGTATGAGCTCACAGATACCCACAATTGGCTACTGTTACTGTGATTGACAGAGGAGAGACTAATGTTACCCCTCCCATCCAGAGAGTATGGTCAATTTTGCTTTCCTGGCCATGGGCGGCTGTGTTGGGGTTCGAAATCAGCATCTCTGGATGATAGGGTTAATGCTTTAAAATGCCTTCAAAATTAATAGTTCTTTATTAAGTCTTAAGACAAGAATACACTATTCTGAGGTTGCAGTTATTTCAGAAACTGCTAATCGTGCGTACATCAATCTCTGGATTTTACAGAGAATTAAAAAAACAAAACAAAGAAAAAAAAAACCTAAACAAAAACAAAAAAAGAACCATCCAGCTAGTTGCAGTTCTGTGTGCAGAAATGCCTTGTTGATGAGAGAGGTCAGAGATGAATGCCCAGACTGGTTAAAGCTGGCAGAAAGGCTACAGTACTACTCTTTACAACCATGGTGAGCAAAAAATGCATCTCAAACCTCTTTTCCACCAACATGGAACTGGTTCCATTCCTGTTTGTGCACCTAAGAGGTACTCAGTGTGATCTGTGATCTCACCACTACTGTTTACCTCCGGTGTGCACTGCACAACACCTTCCATTGGTGAAACAAGATTCCTGAACAGAACCAGTTGAAGAACCAGACCTGATTTGTTGAAAAAGGAGTATCAGAACGCACAATACCATGACAGGTATACAACAGCAGACAACCACATCAGGCTTCACTCCTGTCAGCCAAGAACAGGGAATCTGAGGCTATCATGGGCATCAGCTCACTAAAACTGGGCAGACGATAAACATTGACATCTATGATTTGCCTTGTGTCAACTGTCTAATCATGTCAATCTGCAGAAAGAATTCCACTAAATTTTGTAGCATTAATAATCAAATTAACAGCATCAGTTGTTTCAGAGTTTACCATGAATGTTCTAAGCTATGGATGCAGTTCTGTAGAATCTAACAGAGTACTGTATTTTTTAGTAAAAGTAATAAGATATATTTTTTAAATCGCTTCATGTCAGGGTCCTGCATTAAACTGTATGGGTTTATTTTGCAAAAATTACCCACTCGCTGTACAATATCCCTTGCATGAAGGCTACTTCCACAGTGCACTTTGTCATGTACAAGTCATCTCAAACTGGTTCGATGAATGTGAGAATGAGTTCAGTCTACTTCAATGGCTACCTCAGACATGAGCCCTGAATCTAATAGCACACAATTGGGATGTGGTAGAAAGGAAATTCATAGCATGAATGTGCAGCTGATGAATCTCCAGCAATACCGGATGCAGTCATTCCAAAATGGACCAGAATCTCAAAGGAGTCTTTTCAACACCTTATAGCATCCATGCTACAAAGAACTGAAGTTGTTCTGAGAACTATGGTATTAATATGGTGTTCCTAATAAAGTGGCCAGCAAGTGTATGATAATACAGTCTAATAGTACATCAGATATGCGTAACTACGATTTCAACAGAAGGAGCTAAACATATACAGAGCAGACACAGTGTGATTACAAATAAAAAAAAAAGGAAGAAAGCTTGGTGCTGCAATTTACTTGGGGCAGCGATGCTGGAAGCCATGCTAACACAATTCCTTTGCTCCTACAAATAGGGAGCAACTGAAGGAAAATAACTGTCTGCAATTTCCCAACTAAGGCTGAACACATTTCAATGGAAAGCTTTTCCTTTATAAGTGTATGTTGAAAGATTGACTACCGGTAAATCTGGTTCATTTCAACAGAACAAAAATGTATGTAAAAAAACATACACATAACAGATAACAGTTATGGCTACAGCTGTGGTGTGCATGCATAAAATTTGCCAGATGTCAGATGCACAAAGTCAGTTTGATTGTTCATATATACAAATGCAACGTTATGTTATTTCTGAGGGACTTACCACACAGGGCATTATACAGGAGCTCTGGTCTACTACCTGAGTAAAAAGGTGAAAAGGTACTGTCTACATTATAATTTTATGGTAAAAGAAAATTCTAACTGAACTTAGACAGGGTTAATTTAGCATAAAACATGATTATACCTTAGTTAATAATAACAGTAGCATAAAAGAGGTCAGAAGAGATTTCACTATAATCATTTGAAGAACTTTATTTTTTGTTTGCTGAATTAATGTGTGTGGGATTCTAAAGTCTTTTCTTATTAAAAGCTAGATTTCAGTGTTAAGTAACATTCAATACCTTGCATGTACACTTTTAGAAATAAAGATGCCATCTAACAGTCTAAACTGTTCACTGGTTTATCCCTATGGGAACCCTTAATATAGCTATATAGAACCCTATAAGAAAAGGTATCCCTTTTAGAAAAAAATAGAGCCTGTTAAAAGGCTAGAACCATAACCCAATTTAAAGAAAACCTTAAGAATCTTTATGAGACTGTAGTAATAAATGTGACTATAATACTGTACACACATTCAGTAATTAATTTCTTCTCTAGATCTATTTTCCAAAGTCAGAACCTCAAACTGGTTGTAAGCTTAGCAGAGTGCTGAACCTCTGCTTGAAAATAATGCAAAGGTCAAAATGTAATCGTATAAAATGTGATTTAGAAAAAGCAAAAGTAAAAAAATTTTAATAACCATTTATGTCAACCATAACATTTTATAGAAAACACACGAGCCAATAACTTCACTGCATTATTGATAAGGGTCATAAGAGAATAATGCAATAAACCAAACCAATACACCCACAATTAATCACAGTTAGCTAGGGGCACCTCAGAGAAAAATGATTTCATTTGAAGGACCGCTTTCACATAATCTCTAATGAGATCACCTGCTCTAGCTGTTTATTTTGCTCTAAGTTGGCCCTTTTCACCAAGCAGATTTTTTTTGTACCCATGAGAAAATGGTGCATATGTCCTCAAACAAGCACCATTAGCCTTTTACATATTTTGACTTTCATCACAGATAATATTATTAGTGAAAAGATTAATTTATGTCATTAGTGTTCCTTGTGTATATTCGTGTAATAGCAAATTTTTGGAATAATATAGGTAACAAATACCAGGATGAAGTGGCCCCTAGCACAGGAGAATGAGTCTACTGGAAGACAAATGAAAGTATGACCTTTAGCTAGGGAGTAAATGATAGAAGCAAAGTTCTGGTGAATCTAGCAGAACCTGCAATTGTGTCTTTAGTACAGCTTACACAGACACTCCTGCAGCTACCTTTCTGAAGGCAAAGGGCACATGGGTCTATAAATAGCCAGAGGGAATGTTACCTTTTCTGATTACAGCCCATTTCTCTATTTCCCAAATGTTTTACAATTGTTGACCGTTAATCAATATCTGTAAAAATATCCTGCTGGCTTGGCCTCAGCTCACTTAGTCTGTGAGGTTTTTGCAATAGTAAATAGTTAACTAACTTGTGGCCAACTCAACAATATGGCCAAAAAAACAATAAATATGACCATGTTACACAGCATTTTACAATATATATGTAATAACAATTATTCCATTCAGCTGTTATCTACTTGAACATTTCTGCATAATTATGCAGAAATATAATTAGTAAAAACATACTAAAAATGACTTTACACTCTAATATTTCATAAGATCTGTTTGTGTAGATAAAGGTTTCATGTTAATAAGGTATATATTAAATAAATATATGTTATATATAATATATAAAAATATATTAGATATATAATATTTTTCATAATATACTGTATAACAATAGCAAAACTTTTAGTGTTTGGACAATGTAGTTTATTACACTGTGAGTGAGTTGGTGTAGTTGCAGAATATTGATGTCTCTAGACCCATGGGGATGACATGAAGAGCCTTCCCAATGCATAATAAATTTTAGCTCTGAGC
This sequence comes from Scorpiodoras heckelii, assembly GCA_028566435.1. Taxonomy (NCBI): domain Eukaryota; kingdom Metazoa; phylum Chordata; class Actinopteri; order Siluriformes; family Doradidae; genus Scorpiodoras; species Scorpiodoras heckelii. The sequence goes on along the minus strand of JAOVVH010000058.1, from coordinate 13,626,248 downwards.
ATTTTGCTCAACCCTATCATGTGCAGATATAGAAAATAAGCTTTGGTGTGTGTGTGATAACAGACTTCCTGGCTTTTACAGGCTCCTTGTAAAGCTAATAAATGTCATAGGTACATAATCTGCTACAAGTTTATGAAAACAGATCTCTCCTGTTAGCTTATTTTACACTCCATGCCCCTGAGGGCTTGATATATTATATTGATGAACCCATTAAGAGAGGATGATTTGACTCGAGAAACGCCTATATTAGATGAAGCTATGAAAGATGAATTCAATTGTAATTTGAATAGCGCAGCCAGGACCAGATTACTCAGAATGGGTTGCTGGGAATTGTCTGGTGGGAAATTGAGTTGTGCTTGTTAAGTCAAGTAGTCATCACTGGTAACAGTATTTGCCATCACATCCAGCGTTAATACAAAAGCTCATTGATAAAACTCTTAGGAGGAATATCTGTTTGCATGTTTAACATCTTTAAAAACCCTAAATTGCATCCTGTCATTTATCATTTTTTACCCAATAAATAGCACACCCTTCCAAAATAACTGATGTAGTACTGGAAGAGAAATAGCTGAGATTATATGTTAAAAATGTTATTTACACACACACACACACACACACACACACACACACACACACACACACACACACACACACACACACACACATCCCCAGCATGCATAGTCTGTGTGT
>JAOVVH010000058.1:13597202-13614136 GCA_028566435.1 Scorpiodoras heckelii | reverse complement strand
TTTTTAATTTTTTTTTTTTTTTAAGTGGGTTTGCCTACAGAAGAGCATGTAAAATGTGTATAAGACTTTTAGTTAAGACTCTATGAGGGCTTTGCAGTGAGGTGGCAATTTTGATAAATTGAGACACAAATGTCAGTATGCAGCATGTCTCCTTGTGCCTTATGCTCAGTGGTTTGCTTCAGGGTAAAGAACTAACATCCATGATATCACTGTCTGTTTTTCATGTCCTTGATACAGCCATATTTATTTGATTCACATGGGTATCAAACACATTACATTAAATAAGAACCTGTTCTTAATGATTTGCCTGGTTAAATAAAAAAAAAATTACTAATCACTGGCTGGCCACTTTATTAGGAGCATCATACTAATAGTACCTAGGACCCCACTTTGCTCTCTGAACCTCCACAATTCTTCACGGCAAGGATTCTACAAGGTATTGAAAACATTCCTTTGAGATTGTGGCCCATGTTGACATGATTACCTCACTTAATCGCTGCAGATTTGTCAGCTGCATATTCATGCTGTGGATCTCCATTTCTACCACATCCCAAAGGTGACTGGAGAGGCTACTAAAATACAGTGAACCAGTGTCATGTTCATGGAACCAGTTTAAGATGACTTGTGTTTGTGATAATGTAGCCATTTCAAGATGGGAATATTGTGGCCATAAATGGATGTATATGGTCAGACTCAGGCTGTGGCACTCAAACTAGGTCCAACGTATGCCAAGAAAACATTCCCCATAGCATTACAGCCCCACCAGAAGCCAGAACTTTTGACACAAAGCAGGGTCCATGCACTCATTCAAATTCTGCATATTGTAGTAGACATTGAGATTTATCAGAGTGCAGAACATGTTGGCAGTGTTCAGTTGTCTGGTTTTATGGAATCTGTGCCCACTGTAAGCTTTCTGAGCTTTCTGTTCTTGGCTTACAGGAGTGGAACCTGATGTGGTTTTCTGCTGTTGTAGCCCATTCATGTCAAGGTTTAAAGTGTTGCCCATTCTGTGATGCTTTTCTGCTCACCACGGTTGTAAAGAGTGGTTAATTTAGTTACTGTAGCCTTTCTGTCAGCTTTAACCAGTAACCTCTTTCATCCACACAGCATTTCTGTATACAGACATTTCTGCACCATTTTGTGTAAACTCTAGTGGCTGTTTTCTGTAAAAAATCACAGGAAGTCAGCAGTTTCTGACCATCCCAGCTGCTACTAAAAACCACACCATTTTCAAAGTCACTGAGATCACATTCTGCCTCCATTTTGATGTTTGATGTGAACATTTACTGAAGCTCTTGACAGCTGTATGGCTTATGCACGGCAAAACTGCCACATGATTAGCTAATTGGATAACTGCATGAATGAGCAGGTGTTCACATGTTACAATAAAGTGGCCATTGAGTGTACATGGCCTGTGTTTTATGGAAGCATAAGCTCCTGGGAATGAGACAAAAGATCAGAAACCTAATGATGCGAATGATTGCTTCACCCCACTGGGTCACTCTTATGGATGAAGACCCTTAGCCGTGAAAATAGTATCTTAAGTTTTAGACTATTTGGATTATGGCTGGAAGATAAAAATTTTTTTATTTCACTACAAACACTTTAGAAACACTATAAATAAAAACTGTACTTGTAACCTAATTAAATTATGTGAAATATAATGGTCAGTCTATCAATTTCTGAGTGGTTTTGCTGCATGAATTCCTCCAAGGATTTCATCTCTTAGAACTTCAGAAGCTTTTGTCTCACTTCAAAACCAGTATTTCAGCATGTTAGCTTTTGTATAGAAAAACATAGAGTAGAACATGAGAGCTGTAGAAAGAAAAACAGGAAGAGAAGACAATAATAATTATGGGATGTGGAGGTGCTGAAGAAAATGAGATTCCACCAGTCATTATCAGCCTGATGCCACAAGTGATCCAACTGATTGGGTTAGATATGAAGCTGAGGTGACATGGTAAGTCATACAGAGTAATTTGGAAAAGAATAAAGTAAGATATCACAGAGGCTTCATAAAGATATCCAGCTTTCATCAGTAATAAGCCTTCATGCATCAGTGCAAGCCTTCATACATCCTCCAATCGTGACCAATAATCCTTAAATATTCACCGTCACAGTCCATAAAGCTTCAATACAAGGAAGATCTCCCAGACTACCTAGTTTTATTTATTAATGTCAAATGCTTTTTATACAGTTTGGTCCAAGAATAAAGTAGTATATTATGCAGAATAACTGTCAGTGATAATGTGTAATATTTTATAAACCAAAAAGTTCAACATACACTAAGCAAATAAATAGTGATTTCATAGCATGTTCATTGTTCTACAAGTTAAAAAACATTCTGCATCAAAATTTGGTATACCTGATAATATTAATGATAACCTATACTCCAATAACCACTCACAAAGGACAGCTCTTAGTCATCAGTGAAAGTCCCACAGTAAGACATACAGATCTTCTGAGTCCAAACATTTCTCCCAGCCAAGCCAGTCAGCCTAACTAAGCTCTCCTTTGTAGCAATCAGGCACCACTACCCAGTTACAGACCTGTGCACCACTCCACTCTGTCAGGGATTTTCCATTGGCCTTGTGGGGCCATTTTATTCATTGTTTCCCTGATGTAGTGATTGATGTTCTGCACTCTTAATCTGTGTGAATGATAACTGCTGGAGTGTGTATTGTGTACAAGTGTGACACTGGCCGCGTGGCCAGGGCCACTGCTGACTGCTCACTCCCTCTGCCTCATTTACATTTCAATCTCAGCCTCATGAATGTGAAGACTCTGGTTCAAAATTAATAACACTGAGAGTGGGAGGTGGGCAACAGAAAGAGGAGGGAGCAAGCATGCAGAGCAGGTCCTTCTTTCTTCCTCCTTTTGTTCTTCACCAAAAGTGCCCCTACTTTTATTTCCCCTTTCCTGCCTTTCTGCAAGTCCCCAATGAATGGCATTACAGGCAATGGCATATCTGGAGTGACACAAATTTATTTCAGTTGCACCAGCATAGTATATTTTCATAGAACCAGGGGCAATTTGTCTGGGGACAATTTAGTTTCCAAAAAGGATTTAAATGGTTTCTGTGGAGATAGTAGGGAGAAATTTAATTTGTTTCTCATTTACTACAGCAGGTATGAAAAGGAGAAAAATTGGATGGCTGATGGGCTAAAAATTGGTGCTGTCCCTCTGCTGTATCCCCTGAAGGATTGAGAGTCTTGAATAATATAGATTCGACCCACACCCACCAAAGCTGCCGTGCATCCCAGTCCCCCATTCAACCCCCCTCCAAAGCAGCCTCTAGCCCTCTGAGACTGGTAACCTTAAACCAACTTAAAGAATAACCTTTGGGGAGACTGCCAATCACTCCAAAAACAATGTTTCCATCGATCCGGCTGTCCCTGTGATTTATGGCTTCATTTTACAGTAATTGAGAATTAGAGGGAAGATTAGCAAGGCTCAACACTTCAGCTTGATATGCACTCTGAGCACTGTAATTTGTCACATCGGGATGTTAGACACTTTCTTACTCACAAAAGGGAGGTGGGAGAGGGGGTTCCCTTCTAATTGAATTTCCAGATAACACTGGAATTAATTTGACACTGTCGAAATTTGAATACAGCTCCCGTGCCTTCTTATTGTGAGGCGTAGAGGCCCTGTCGCACACTGCTGGGCTGGCAGACAATATTGATCCAAATCACTTTGAGTTGAGGCCAACTGAAGTATGGAATCACTAAATCTTATTTACACTCATATTGGAGCAGTTCATCTGAAGCTATCCAGTGCAGATAAAGAATATTACCTTTCATTTTGTTTGACTGCGCCCAGATGAAGTTTGGAGTATTTCCGACTGGGGACAAACATAGCGAATGCCTGGAGTCAACAGTAGCGATTGAATTAGCTGCCAACTTTAGAGGTCCATTGTCTGGGTAATTTGTCGTCTAAGTGGCACAATGAAAGCACTCCCCACCACTTTCTGAGCGCCCACTGTTGTGCTATCCATAGCCAAAAGACAATTCACCACTACTCTATGCAATGCATACAACAAATGTCTGTGGATTAGAACACTATTATTCAATCTGTCAGTTCATCCAGGAGAAAGTTATACATGTTCAAAATGAAGATACTCATTTTGACTCACTGGACATTATGTGTACTTTAACACACATGTTTGTAGGTATGATAAAGTACAAGTGTTTTTTTTTTTATATCTAATGCACATTATTTTATGTAGAGACACAACTGGGTAACTCTTATTCATTATACTGTAACTGTGAACGGTGATAGTCCTTAAATATCCACAGAGTATTAAAATCAGCATGGGTTTCTATCCCAGTTGTGCCCCGTTGAGGTTAAGTGCTATTTTCAGTGGGTTGAGTTAGTGCAGAAGCTCTTTAGCAGGCTAAGAGATGCATTTATCTGCTTAATGAACTTTGGGCTCTAACTTAATCCAGCTAATGCCTGTGTGAGTCAATTAGCAGCAGTGGATGTGCTGTGCTATTTATGAGCCTAAGCGCAGCCTAGTTTTCCTCAGCATACTGCTGCTGGTGCTGTAGTCCTTTCTTTTTGCAATTGCTCTCATCTTTGCTATGCAATAGGAATAGCTGAGTGAATAGCTGAACTCAAGAAAATATAATCACCAGCTTGATGAAAGATGCAACTTGAAAGGCAGTTTGGACATTTTTCTAAATTCCCATGATGAATTCACAGCCCTTTCTCCCTCCAGTTATTTTGGTCACTACAGATCAGTGTGAGGAACACTGCAAATACAGGCAATACAAGACCTCGAAAGTTCCATAAAAGCTTTGCTTTCATATTATAATAACATTAACATATGCATAATCCACTAATGTAATCATGAGCACCAGCACCACTGATTGTAGTAACCACTTGTCCCTAGTGGCTCTCTGGAGACTCTGACACCGAGTAATTGAGCATGACATAGTCTTGTAACACACCGCAAATGAGACATGTCTGAACATCCAACAGGTTCTAGAGGTGGGTGCATGTGTCTAACCCCTCATTTTCCATTCAGAGCAAGGTGCTCAGCCTAGACCACATGGGTCCAGGCGAGCAAAAAGCTGAGAGAGAGAGAGAGAGAGAGAGAGAGAGAGAGAGAGAGAGAGAGAGAGAGAGAGAGAGAGAGAGAGAACGAGCGAGAGACACACACACACACAGAGAGAGAGAGAGAGAGAGAGAGAGAGAGAGAGAGAGAGATGTAACAGAAGGGAGAAAAGGGGAGGGAGGTAACTGAGAGGCTGACATAGATGAGTAGACAAGCTTGAATGGCCCATCAATAGATCCATTGCACTGCTAATTTGGAGCACACTTTGCATACTTCAATTAAGAGTCTGCTGTATGTGTGCTGTCCCATACTCAGAGTAAATAAAAGCCAAACTGGTGTCACCACTGACCTGTGTGACCCCTGAAACAGATGTGGATACTGTAGCTCCCTGAACAGATGGGATAAGCTGAAAAACACACCCCTTATAACCTTTTAAATTTCAAAACAAATTTTACACCACACACACACACACACACACACACACACACACACACACACACACACACACACACACACACACATTTACACATAGATTCTAACTATATGTTTAGAAAAAGATGTTTAAGGTAAGGCGCCAGGGGTTCTGAATTATGGGTTGGGGGTTGAAGGTACGGAGATGTGGTTTACTCTAAGGGGGGATTTAGAGTTACGGGTTTGAGGTTTTAAGTTAAGGGGTTGCGTGTTCAGGGTAAGGGGGCTGTGGGTTTAAGGTAAGGGACTGGGGTTCAGGGTAAGGGACTGGTGGTTTAGTGTAATAGGCAGGGCGTTTAGGGGAAGAGGTGGGAGGTTTAAGATAAGGGGCTAAGGGTTTAGGGTAAGGGGGCTGAGGGTTTAAGGTAAGGGGTTGGAGGTTCAGGGAATGGTTCAGGGTTTAAGCTTGGGGGGTTTGGCCTCAGGATAAGGGGCCTGATTTTTTACAGCAAAGGTTTTTAATCATTTTCAACATCAGTTTTTTTTATGTTTTTTGCTCTTATAATCAAGGTGTTAATGCAAGCTACACGTGGGTGACAAATTTTTGGAAACATAAAAAGTCTTAATTAGGTGTTGAACTACCACAAGCTACAAGATCAGTTTCAGTGCACCTTAGCATCAGTTCTACACATTGAACTCTCCTGGCGCGATCAACACCACTCTAATGAAAGATATTCCCTCAGTTGGTGTCTTTATGGTGATGGTAGAGTGCTGTCTAATACGCACTCTAAAATCTTTCACAGGTGTTCAATTGGGTTAGGGTATTTGGGTAATTTGGGTCAATTGGGTAATTCATATCATTTACACCATTTTCATCCTCATCAAACCTTTTAGTAACTCTTGTGTCATGTTGATGGGTACAGAGCCCGCCACCATGAGAAGCATTTCCTTGAAGTGAAGTGAAGTGAAGTGAAGTGAAGTATTGGCCTACTGTGCTTTCACACAGAGGAATTTGTCCCCGCATTTAACCCATCCGTGCAGTAAAACACACACATTTACACACATTGGTGAAGGGAGCACACACTAGCCCGGGGCGGTGGGCAGCCTCGTCCAGTTCGCCCGGGGAGCAGTTTGGGGTTAGGTGCCTTGCTCAACGGCACTTCAGTCGTGTCTTGTCGGTATCGGGGATCGAACTGGTGACCTTCCAATCACAAGGCTTTTTCCTTAACCACATGCCCGGCTGCCCTGTAATTGCCTTGTAACCACAAGCCCAGCTGCCCTGTAATTGTACACTGTAATTTAAGCAATAAGCCATGATAACTTCATTTTTTTTCATTTATCTTATCAAATTAAGTTTTGTGATTTCAACTATATTTTCTGAGTTTTCATACTTTCAACTTGAGTTTTTAAATTACTGTAATGAAGGAGAAATGAGAAAGAGTCAAATGAACTCGATACTGTGAGCTGTGGCTATGTCTAACCATCAGAGTGTGTGGCTCTGTATTAATGTATCACAGGAGGAGTGCTTTGATTTGAAAAAAAAAGGCAATATTTAATAATACATGGCATCTTACAGTTATTCCAGATGCAATACTAACTTAAAAAATAGAGAATCTGTTAATATTCAAGAACAGAACTTTAAGTTTTCCATAAGATGTTCCCAAATGTATCTCCATTGTGTCCTAAATGTAAGGTTAATAAAGGTACAATCATGCATATGGATGCATTTGGAAATGTACAAATATTAAAACATTTTGTTGAGGTGTTAAATTAGTTGTCGTGAAGATACTAGATAAAAACTTTGATATGTCGACATGTTTGTATCTTTTCAATTATAGTCCTGAAATGGTCCTGAATGACATTCAGGTTTATCTGTTAGGGACTTTAATGTATCTTGCAAAAAAGTGTATTTTACCGTTGTGGATATCCCTGAATGTTCCATCACTTTAGTATGTGGCTGATGCAGATTTCTGATCTTTTCCCGCTCGAAACACCTTTGAAATTCACCATGGATACCAAAAGTTCGTGAAAATTGGTCTTCTGTATGGGAAATATTTTGGATGACATGTGACTCTCCCTGTATCATATATGCTTCACTGCCATTTATTGTACCTTACTCGTGTACACAAATCTTTATAAAATTCAATAAATATATAATTTTAAAAAATCATTGTCATATTCATCATTTCATCCAAGTAAATAAAAAGGAGATAATGCCTCATAAGTGGTGTTTGTTGATATTGTGGCAACCGCCACCGGATTTTAGGGAGTGGGAAGAGACTTCCGAGTTTAGGGGCGTGACATAGCGGGAGTTCCAGACATGCAGCACAAGGTGGACATTTTGGCATTATTTTATGATACCTACCCTCCTCATGTTCTCTGTGTGTTTCAGTGTCCCTCGCCATTGGTGCATGTGTAGGTGTGTGTGTGTTATGCCCTGCTTCTCATTACTGTTCAATCAAGTTATGTTGTTTTGAAGGAGTTGTGCTCAAAATTGTTTCCTGTTAATTTTCTTCACCACTGACATCACAATATAACTATGATTCACAATTAAAAACACTAAATGTACTAACATTTTCTTAACCTGAAAAGTAATGTCAATTACCTTTAACTTAAGAAAGCTGAAGTCGATAATTGAGAAATGTGACAAAAACTCATGTTAATAAGTCATCTGTACTAAAAACTTGTATTGCTCAGTTGAAACAACAAGCACTATATAGTCAAATCAAATTACAGCAAGAAATTTAAAGCCAAAATAGACATAAAGTCATGAGTTGAACTCAATTCCAATTTGATTTAACATACAACTTTAAGGCAACTTTATAACTTAAGTTTTTGAATTGAAGCTGATTTTTTTTTTCACCATGTAGGATACTCGTGATCAGACAGAAGGGATTGGTATTGATTTGTTGACTTTTCACTCTAAGGAGACAAGTGGACTACAGCCAGGCCAGCAAAATGAATAAATAATTTCCCCAACCAAATGTCCATTTTTCCCTTTAATTTGTCATTTGTTATTGCCTTTACTTAGAGTTGGGTTACATAGCAAATCATCAAGTGTTTTCAGAATCAAACAGCTTCATATCTTCTATTAACAGTCATACAAACTCCAAGGCAAGCACATTTTAACAAGCCCCTGAAAATTAATAATGACCATTAATACATTATGCTAGGTTTATAGCTTCACATATCCTGGAATGATTTCCAGTATTGCAAGGTATGCAAAATTTATGCAAATGTGTTCATTTGTTGGAGCACCTCTATGAGGCAATTTAGTCTCTTGGGTATAAAATATTGTGCTCTGAACATTTTATATGTCCAGACAGAACCTAACTGGGATAATATTAATATTTCAGTGCTCTTACCAATTTACAGCTCAGTGACATGAGTTAATATAATCATACAAGTCAAAGCAGATAAATGCAAAAGAATCTTGTAGACTGCACTGGAATGGAAGGTACTTTCACACTTCCTTAGTGACATCTTTAGCAGACAGCCACTTTCCTTCCATGTCATTGTGGCAGAAAACAAATGATGAGTGCACTTTGAGAACACAGCACAGCACCACAGGGCAAGTCGTTAACCATCCCTTATGCACTAGACACACTAGGTACCTGTATGAAGCACAGCACCTGAGGCTAACCAGTTACTATGCCACTCACTCACCTCAACAAAGCGATCTGGCACACCAGACTCTAACTCTTGTGTCATGTTACATTCAGATTAGATAAAGACAGTTAAGACTACATGATTGAGGGACTTGAAACAGGTTGCAGACACTCCAGACAATCCAAAAGACAATCCAGTTGAGTTTATTTTGTTTAGATGCAAAGAAAGCTCAATACAAGAAAGCTCAATTTTCCCCCCTGACTTTCGCTTCACACATTTTTGACACTTTCTATAATGTAACAAACAGTACACTAGAGAAATTCTGACATAGGATATTTATTTGGTGTTGTCCAAAACTCTTTACACTTTTGAATATGCAGCAACACCTGAATAAGCAGACAAATGATACAGCGTTCGTTCCATCTCATTCACATGAGATGGGAATTCACTATCCGTGGGCACCATACACATACTTTCACACACTCATTCACACGAATGGAGGATTTAGCATAGACAATCCAATACTGGCATGCTTTTGGTAGTTGAGAAGGAACCAGAGAACCCTGAGGAAATCCATTTAGACAAGGGGAGAACAAGTGAAAAACCACACTGACAGTGAGAGGAGCTCAGGATTGAACCAGGGACTCTGGAGCAGTGAGCAGGGAACACTGTCTGCTGTATCACCACACCACCATATCTGAAGCAATACAATTCAGTGCTGCATAGTGCATTATATTGCAGTGTTTGCAATACTGTGTATTGTGGGCATAAGTCTCTTATCCCCCTTTCGTACAAATGGCTGGGAAAAAGGTATCTTTACTATCCCATTCATAGTATTTTTGTTTTTGACTTTCTGATCGTTTTCTTTCCCACTACTGAATGTTTTTCGAATCATCTTACCCGATCTTAATTAATATAAATTAGAAACACAGGATTCTGCATTACTCTAAGTGTATTACACTGATATAATTTATCTTTGGTTTCTTGTTTTAAGTCCACGTGGATCCTTAATAAAAATTGTCAGTTAAAATGAAAATGCAGCTGGCATAATTCTATTTAATTGGATCTTGTCACCTTGAGTCTATGTTGTTTTTTGATGCCTGTTGAGCGTTGCTGCTCTAAACCTGCATCTGGTTCGTTCACTATTTTATCGAAAGCTGTATCTTCAACTGAGGCAAACCCAAATGCATCTAGACCTTGTTTTCTATGATTTAGCAAACCCTTTGAACCAGCATTGCTAATTTACCAAAGGCTTTTTCTTAGAAACTCTGTTTTTTTTTTGGTTTTTTTTGCTTCCCTTGCTTCAGAAGTTCATTAGGTCTTTTCTCATAGACTGACCTCTGTAATGTTCCACCATGTCCTTCAGTATAATATGGAATGAGGTTTAGTCTGGTTTTTAATCAAAAATTTATGGTAGACTGTGGAACCATAAACTTTTAGTTTAAGTTTATGGTTGTGAAAAAGCTACAAAAAGAAAGCAAATGTTTTACCATCGGTTTTTGGATCGCTTACCCTTAGTGAATGTTACAAATATCAGGATGCTTAAATTACATAATCTAGTCTGTAACAGTAAGGTAATAAATTAGCTGGACTATAGTTAAATATCTTAAAAAATGTATACAATATTTTAATCATTCTATGTTAAAATTATCGCTTCCTGGGCTGGATGCCATATCAGACTTTACTCAGGCTTTTGTGTGGATTAATAAAAGTGCTAAATTGTGTGGTCTGGAAAATCTTGGCAGCATACAAATGGCACCTGTGTCACAGCCTAGCTAAGCAAAGAATTGAACATGCAGCTCAATACCTTTGGAGCTGGAAAATCTTTTTTTTTCTCAATAAGCAGGACTGCTAAAGCACATTCCCTTTCAATCCATTAAAGTGTCCCATCTCCAGCTCCTCATCACACCAGCCTCTTAATTTGACAATGACAAAGAGCTACTTGCCGATTTTAAATTTCATAATTTTAATCTGTCAAGTCTGACATTTAATTAGTGGCTTCCTAACCTGTGTCTGCCTCACTTGTGAAGGGCACCGTTGTTCAGCATGCAACACAATCTTGCTGACGAGAGTGGATTAATATATATGTACATTACCAGCTGCTACAAAGACAATACACAGAAAGGGGGCTATTAGTTCTTAATCTAGACAGATGAGGTTAATAATACTTTTAAAGAGCGGCTCTATTAAGAACTGACTGATTAAGACCTGCGCTGGCTTCTTCATGAGCTGCTGATTGGAACCTGGATGAGAGCTTTTTGTTCTGCTCCTCACTATCACAGGCGAATTCGACATTTTTTTCTCTTAGTGGTGACAATGAGGACCAGCCTAATGAGAATCTCAACAGATCCCTGTGGGTTTAGAAAAGAATAGCTTCTTCTCAACAGACCATTAACCATCTCACAGTCAAACAAATGTGGCTTCCTTATGGTATAGATACATTTTAATAGAAATGGTGTGGTGGAGGAATTCAATCAACTGTCAAATATGGGACAAATGGCAGCATGTGTCATCTCTTAACTGTGAAATGTATCCTGTTTCCTGGCATAAGTTAAACAGAAACTAAAAGGTCTTTGCTCACTCTAAACCTCTACAGCATCCCTCTTTCTCTCTTTTTTTGTCCGATTTCAAGCAACTGGCTCTCTGAAAGATGTTATTGATTTGTAAATCAATAAGTAATGAAGCAAGATGGGGAGGACATGACTGAGAGACAGACAAGTTTGTGGACTGTCAGGTGTGCTGCTGTGGCAGACAGCTAAGTCCGTGGGTTGCCTGCCAATTAATACCTCTGTGGTGTCCTATGCTCATTCACAGCTGACGGACATCATAGCTGGTATGGGACCATGCCATGTCAACACTGGCATCAGCACATCTCTCCATAGGTCTTTTTTTTACATGAAGCTTTACTAATCAATATGCTCAACATGCATTTCTTTCCTTTCTCAAAATGCAAGTGATTTAGTGTTCATGTCAGATCAAGTCTGCTTTATTTCTTTCCTCTTTTTAGTGACCATTATGCTTACGCTGGGAGAATGGAATCTTACAATGTCCAAAGTCCTAAATAAACTTCTGTAGTTAATGGCTGAATTTGAACTAAATTGTCAGATACAATATATAGAGTATATACTTTTTCATAACCTTGTCAGAAATCACATCTGGCAACCAATCTGGATTTTGAAACACAAACACATTGATCTTTTTTGTTGAGCCAACTCAATTCACAACAGACACAACAGGATTTCTGTGTCAGTGAAGGTTAGTGGTCCACTAGTAGTAGACTGCGGCTCTCGAGCATTGTAACACATAAAATATACCCATAAAAATTATACACTGTATAAAACAATGAGTATGAGATTTTAAAGTCCCTGTACATTGTACATAATAGAAACACAACTTTTTCAGCTCATGGCTATGTTGGATGTAATAAAATGTAAAAGGATAGGCATATTATTACTACTGGAATGTATTATTACTACTAGTATTGCTATTATAAGTCCATAAAATTTAGTTACTTTATTATAAATATGTTTCAACTAGATTTCATGCCTTGAGTCAAATACAGGTCTACTCATGATGCCATTCTGAACACTTTATGGGACTGTTATCTTAAGCCTGCAGAGAGAAGACTGTTTCTTTCTTTCCAAGTTTATGCTATGATCATCACCACAGGGTTTCTTTCCACTGCTGCAATATGTAATCCCTTATAGTGGAGGGGAAAGGCAGAGTGAGAGAATTTAGTACTGGATTTGGAAGTAAGAGGAGATTTAACATGGTCCACATGTACCAGCAGGATCTTTAGAAATAATGAAAAAAATACCACCTGCTTAATACATCATAGTACAGTCTAATTGATAATTGATAAGAGACTAATATCCTGTAGAGGTGGAACTGTAACTCATTCAGGCTCCCTGCAGCCATAATGGACTTCCCAGTCCTATCTGAGCATTGTGCTCACTCTGCATCCCTCTGCCTCTCAAGACCATGATGAGCTCTGAAACTGAACTCTGGGATGAATATAAGAATGAAACGCTGAATTCTGAAATATGCTGTTGGCCTGTTTATGTGTAGCATGCCTGCTGCAATGGGGTACCAGTGCTCAGATAATCTGTAGCTAATCGTATGAATCTGAAGTGCCCCATACTGCTCATCACTGAGCCCATTAGCCATTAATTAGCATGATTAAAGTGTGTTATAAAGACAATCCCCCCCATCCCATCCCATCTGCCCTGCCTTGTTCTTGCTGTATCTCTGTTCTTGAAGTCACGAGGACATGAAAAGCAAAGCACATCAAATCTGGAAGACTGAGCTGGTGAGTGAGTGAGTGAGTGAGTGAGTGAGTGGGGGGATTTGTAGGTGTGCATGGATTACTTTGGCCGGTTAATTTTCATACTACAAACCCTTCATAAGAGGTGTAGGTCTGGAGCTGGAAGCACCCAATCATTAGAACCCTCTCATTAGAACCCAATCTAAAACTTTGCCAAAACAGCACACTACCATATTAAGCAGTATGTCAAACAATATCACATCAAAGGAAGATTATAACTGTTACATCTGAAACTATTTACTACCATGTCACCATTGAAAACTTCCTGTCCTGTAATTTTTGTATCAAACAATCGACTGAAACAACACAGTTACCCACTTCTATTCAACTTATTAAGGTAAGTTCCACATAAACTATATGGACAAAATATTTGCACACCTACACATTATATCTACAGGAGCTTTTATGACATTCCATTCCATCCTCCATTTGCAGCTATAACACCTTCTACTCTTCTGAGAAAGCTTTCTACAACATTTTGTGAGGTGAGACACTGATGTAGGACAAGAGGACCTGGCTCACAATCTCCATTCTAGTTTATCCCAATGGTGTTCAGTGGGGTTGAGATCAGGGCTTTGTGTGGGCCAATCAAGATCTTCCACACTGAACTAACCCAACCATGCCTTTAATGACCATGATTTGTGTACTTGGGCACAGTCATGCAGGAACAGTTAAGGGCCTTCTCCAAATTGTTCCCACAATGTTGGAAGCATACAATTATCCAAAATGTCTTGGTATGCCGAAGCATTAAGATTTCCCTTCACTGGAATTAAGGGGCTTAGGGCAACCTCTGAAAAACAACCTCATAGCATTATCCCTCCTACACCAAACTTTACAGTTGGCACAATGCAGTCAGGCAGGTAACGTTCTCCTGGCATTCAACCTATCCAGACTCATCTATCAGACTTCCAGATAGAGAAGCGTGATTCGTCACTATACAGAAAATGTTTCCACTGCTCTAGAGTACACACTACACCTCTTCTTCCAATGCTTGGCATTGTGCTTTGTGATGTAAGGCTTGCATGCAGCTGCTTGGTCATGGAAACCCATGTCATAAAGCATCTGGTGCACAGCTTTGTGCTGATGCTAGTGCCAGAGGAGGTCTGTAACTCTGCAGTTATTGAGACAGCAGAGCGTTGGTGACTATTATGCACTATAAGCCTCAGCACTCAGTGACGCCGCTGTGCAACTTTATGTGGTCTGCCACTTCGTGGCTGAGTTGCTGTAATTCCTAAACACTTCCACTTTTTAATAATACCACCCACAGTTGATTGTGGAATATCTAGCAGGGGAGAACTTTCATGAACACTAATTGCAATGGTGGCATCCTATTACAGAACCACACTCGAATTCAGTTAGAATGGCCTATTCTTTCAGAAATGGGACACCATGAAACACCTGAATTAATTGACTATGGTGTGTGTTCCAATACTGTTATCCATACAATGTATCATTTTGAAGAAACTGTATTAAAAAAGTACACTAATACATATCAAATACAATACATTCTGGGGTGAAGAAATCACAAATTCATTAGCTAACACAATGCGCTATCCAGTGCCAACTTTTGCTAAAAAGTGGTAGCTAATCTAATGTAGTATTCTATGTTGAGGTAGTTTATTAGTTAAGTGCATTAATACAGTGTTTCTAAAGTAGCACATTGTGTTTGCCCCCTTCAAAAGGGAGCAAATCATTGGCCAGTGTTTCAGCTATAAGATTTGGAATCCTGTTCTCCATCTAACAGATATTATTTGAGCATGGCTAGCAATCTCATTTTCTGTCAACAGCAAGTTAATTGTCCTTTCCTAGCTATAGAGTTATAGCTTCATGTTGAACTTTTCCTCTGTTTTGTCTGTATTTTCTCACATCTGCATGTTTCTGATTCACAAAAGGTCATCTGCCATCATCAGCACCTCAGCCCATGTACGTAGTGCAGCATATGGTCAGATTTGGAAGCATGTGTTATACTTACAGCATCGAAGCACATCACACCACCACAATTACTAGGGTTTCCTACTTCTATGAATAAAAAATTATGAATAAAAAACTAAAACTCCAGATAAAAATGTACTTGTCCCAGACACCTGGGCTTCTGATTTGTAAATATGCACTTTCCAATGTATTTATTTCCTTTCCTCTGGCTTTTATGCCAACAGGAATTGAGAACCCACTGGCTCTGACAGACTTTGATTGACTTTCACTTTATGTAGAGAAGGCTCACTAAGAGTTTAAGAGGCTCATAAACATACAACATGATGCATAAAATGATCACAGAATGTTCTGTGTAGGTATATACACTGTTTTATTAATTTTACATTTATTTCTCTTTTACTGAACTCTTAACTGCATGTTATTTATGCTGGTGCAGCTGCAGTCATGTGGCATTAGTTTCATTGTGTATGTATTTTTTTACTGATGAAGATTTTCAATTTACCCACCAACTGCCTGCCCACTGGAGGTAAACAAAGTTTTTATTCAGTTTAATTGAGTAAAATATGGTTAATTTTTATGTCTAACTTTTTTGTGACTCATTCTGACAGTCAACAGTATCCATTCCACAATGAGGAGGATAATATATAAAATTCTCCAAATACTGCATGTGTTACAAAAATAGGACTTGTGATTAACCATAATTACATATTTACACAATTAGGTGTGTGTAAATAATGTAATTACTAAGACAGAAAAAGTGGTTGATTGTATCATTTGGGTCAAACTTGGATAAAAATGAGAGCACAGGAAGTTTTTAATCGTGTTTTTGTAGGAAAAAACATATTAAAAATGTGAAACAGATTTGCTCGCAGTTGCTGCCATAATGTAATATTTATCATGCATATTCAAATGTCCACATAATGCACCTTGCTTAGACATTCATATTCTAATTTGTATACAATTTCCTTAATGTGTCCGGGAATAGTGCAAACCCTCATTTATATTCATTATTTTCAAATAAAGAGGAAAGCTCTATAAAACAGAGGGGGAAAACAAATCAGTGAATAAGAGAATTTGTAAGCAATCATAAAGGATATTACTGAAGATAAAGATTTAACCATTTTCTTTTTATAGTGCAATTATATTCTACACACAGCAAAAAACTGCTTTCTTCTAAGAGAATATTGACTTCATCACTAAAGTCCTTTATCATTTTGATATGGGCTACTGCCTTTATGAGAAATGGGTCAATAAATGCCTTTGGTACAGATTACCCAGTGCAATACTAATGGTCTTCCATGTTAAAAATGTCTAGTCTTAGCACTGAGACACTTCTCAGCAAGTATTTTGTATATATTTTTTAAAAATTGTCCTGAAGGTCCTTGGAATAAAAGGTTTCTGGCATAAAACAAAACTATGACTAATATTACTTCAAGTCCATATAACAATAATGTCGTTTCTGCCTTTTAAAGGGAATGTCTGTGAATAATAAACATAATTTCAAGCATACATTTAGTACAGTACACACGCACACGCACACACACACACACACACACACACACACACACACACACACACACACACACACACACACACACA
>JAOVVH010000058.1:13573469-13589968 GCA_028566435.1 Scorpiodoras heckelii | reverse complement strand
ATAGATAGATAGATAGATAGATAGATAGATAGATAGATAGATAGATAGATAGATAGATAGATAGATAGATATTGTGTATTTTATCAAAGGGGGTTATTTCTTCACTGGTAATGTAATTTAATAATGAGAATGTATCCCCCCCCACCATCACCACCACCAAAAGCCATTTTCTCCATAACACAGTCCAATAATCTAAAAACTATACTGATCAAAATCTATTCAAAAAGATCAATAAACCTTAACAATCATGGTGAATTTTATTCTGTTGAAATAAGTGTGAAAGTTGTGCACTGTCACAGTCTACTAATATCAGACCATTTGTTTAATTATCATTAAGCCGGGTAATGTATGTAATAAAATCACAGTACTAACAATAAATATGTTTTTTTTTGTCCCAGGCAACAAACTTATGCAAGGGCAAACCGTCTGCAGATACATTATTTTAATCATTTGCAATTAGTTTTGTTTTAATACCACCCACAATTAAAGTCTCTGTTTGCATAATTCATGACACCCCGGTGCTTGTGTCACAAATCAAATGCAACAAATTAAAAATAACAACTCTGAGATGCTGTGATTCAATTAAGAGCCATGGAAACACTGGGCCATGCATAATTGACGGCCAACATGGTAAGACACATGTCAAGCTTGTCAGCTCTGGTGGCACTATTGGATTTGGCCTGCCTCTGCCACTTAAATCAGTGCTGTAAAATTGTAGGTTACATTGATTTCTTGCTTTTATTTGTATAGGCTTTGTGTGTACAATGAGAAAACAAATAAAAATAACACTGGTGTATGTGTCAGTGGCAGAGTTCAGACAGAAAAGCTATTGGAACTCCCAGAGGTCCATCTGCAAGCATATCACATAAATTAAAACAAATCTGACTTATATTGATGAGTTATATTGATTTAGGACTGTTACGTGTATTGCTATTTAAATGGCCCTTTCCTCATGACATCCACAGGAGAAATTTATCAGTTGTGGTCTGCTCTGCACTTCAGTAGACCTTGAGCTGCTTTGCCTTTCATGAAACATGCTGGGAAATAGTCTCATGTATTAATGATGGAGTTGGGGAGTTCTGATTCCACAGCATGTCTGTAATGCGCGATAGTAAAATAGACTGAATCGCTCTAATCCAAGCAGCAGAGCTTTTTTCACGTTTCAGTCGCACAAAGGTTCCAGCAGAGTTCATCAGTTCTGAAACTGGCCTGCTTCTGCCTGAGGAGGGAAAGTTCTGAAGCAATGCAGCTGTGAGCATGTGTTGGATATAAATTTGGAGGCAGGAGCCATCCAGGGGTGATAGCAATGGCCACATCTGGATTTTTCACTATGAACTTGAAGAATGGAACATGGATTAAAGCTGATGTGAGCTGTTTGCCTGCATAATGGTTTGGATATAAAACAGCCATTATGGTTATTACCATTACAACTAATATTATAATTCAATTATCGTCTTCACTTTCCACAGGATTTCGTATGTTTGACAAAGAAGAAATCTTAGCTATATCGCTCCACACAATGCCCACAATTACAAACAGACTAGCATATGTCTGCTGTGTGCATTAGCACACATATGAAGGTCTAAAAGGTCCATAGTGTGCAGTCTCTAAACACACTTCCCAAAACGTGAACTGTAATCTAACAATGACTTTTGTGACATTATTTATAACTAACAATGATCTTTATGCTGAAAAATTTGAAAACCTAGGCTCTGGTATAATCAGCTCCATTGACAAATAGTTTACCAATCATAAAATAACTAATTAATTATTTGAAACTAAAGGCTTACATCATAGGTAGAGGCAGAATAAAACAGTTTTGTATGTGTTAAGCAAAACCTTATTTCTCTCTTCTTTGATAGAGCCATGTTGAAGGAGATTTCATAGACAAATACACATTGTTTGAAGAACTGGTCTATTGAAATCTGGCTGTAGACTGTAGTGTATGTAGTGTTTGTCTTGGGCTATTTTCAAAGAACAAATTTCTCTCTTTTACTTTCATACTCTTTTTTTGGCTGCAACAGACATTCTTGTCAAAGTTTCCTTCCACAGGAATCAAACCAAACCAAGTACACAGACTGTCAGCATTAGAGAGCTTTCTTGAGTGTCTGCCATTTAATTAGTTAATTAGCATAAACAGTCCTATTTTAGTTGGGTAGATACAACAGACCAACATCCACTCTTAGGCAATATTGATTGCCTCCATACTTTCATATTCAGGTATTTCATTTAAAACAATTTAATTTAATAAGGTTTAGATATTCATTAAAAAAGTCTTATTTTTAGACTGACATTAACAGTAGAATAGGACAAAACCATTCAAACCACTATGTTCCAGTCTAAACCCAAATGTTTCCACTGGCCATGTTTTATCAAAAATATAACTAAAAAGGCAACATATGAGAACACATTTTTGAAAATACACTGATAACACACCGATCAGCCATAACATTATAAACCACTTGCTTAATATTGTGTAGGTTCCGCTTGTGTGGCCAAAACTGTTCTGTCCCATCGAGGCATGGACTCCACAAGACCTCTAAAGGTGTGCTGTGGTTTCTGGCACCAAGACATTAGCAGCAGATCCTTTAAGTCCTGTAAGTTGCAAGGTAGGGCCTCCATTGATCAGACTTGTTGGATGATCAATCTGATTGAGATCTGGGGAATTTGGAGGCAAAGTTAGCATCTTTAACACTTTATCATATTCCTCAAATAATTTTTGCAGTAAGGCAGTGTGCGTTATCCTGCTGAAAGAGGTCACTGCCATTAGGGAATACTGTTGCCATGAAAGTGTGTACTCTAATATCTGCAATGATGTTTTGCAACAATGTTTACAAAGGTGTTGCATTTCAAAGTAACATCCACATGAATGCCAAGACCAAAGGTTTCCCAGCAGAACATTGCATAACACTGCTTCTAGCAGCTTGCCTTTTTCCCATAGTGTATCCTGTTGTCATATCTTCCTCAGTTAGTTGATGCACATGAACCCGACCATCCATAAGAAAAGATTATACATCAGACCAGGCCACCATCTTCCATTGCTCTGTGGTCCAGCACTGATGCTCATGTGCCCAGTGTGGGAACTTTCAGCAGTGAACAGGGGTCAGAATGGGAACTCTGACTGGTCTGTGGCTACACAGCCCATAAGCAGCAAGCTGAGATGTACTGTGTGTTCTGACACCTTTCTATCATAGCCAACATTAACTTTTTCATTTGTGCTACAGTAGCTTTTCTGTGGGATAAGACTAGAGCCTTTGCTCCCCATTGGCATTAGTGAGCCTTGGGCCCCCATGACTCTGTCACTGGTTCACAGGTTGCCCTTTACTGGATCGCTTTTGGTAGGTACTAAACACTGCATATTGCGAACACTCCACAAGGCCTGCTGTTTTGGAGAATCTCTGACCCAGTCATCTAGTCATCACAATTTGGCCCTTGACAAAGTCACTCACATCCTAATGCGTGCCGATTTTTCTTGCTTCCAACATATCAACTTTGAGAACCGACTGTTCGTTTGCTAACTAATAATCCTGTTCCTTGACATGTGCCACTGTAACAAGATCAATCAATAATACATTCACTTCACCTGTCAGTGATTTTAATGTTATGGCTGATCTGTTTAATTACTGCGTTATGAGATGTAGATGAAAATCCTCACACAACATAAGGCACTGAGTACTGATGAGTGATGATGGGCAAATGATTCAAATGGTTTAAGACACTCTTCTGAGATAAGATAAAGATCACAGGAGTTAAAATAATTTTAGCATTTTCTTTGTTTGTCCAAGCCTGCTTTTAAAGAGGTAAACATTTTTTGTAAAATAAGTAGTGACTTGATTATCAGAAATACAATAAAAAGAAAGAGAAACTGAAGAGAAATATATTGAATACAGACAACTGTTAATCCTTAATCATCACTATTCCTTTTTCTAGCATGCCTACGGGGGGAGCTGTAGAAGTAAACAATCAAAATAGATTCACAGCTTTGTTTTTACAGCATGTAAATTTTGCACATAGTAATTACCACTGACTGGGATGCAAAAGTTCCCTGAAGCATCCTACCAGTTTCTCCTGCAAGTTGTTAATTGTAGCCAGACACGGTAACCTTGGAGTGGCCTGTGTCCTTGCAGTAACCCTCAGTCCTCTCTCCCTCTCACCACACCATATGGGAAAATTTTTCAAGCTGATTGCTCCAATCTGATTAAGGGAAGTTATGTAGCTGCCATTTATTGGTATTCTTGTGAACTAGCAAGCAGCTGCCTCGCAAAGGTTCCCACTTAAGATGCTTTCTGCCTGTTCTAATTCCAGCATGTCCATTAGAGGCAGTTAGATAAGTCGACTGGGTAGCTCCAAATCAAAAATGCCAGCACAGCAACTGCACTTTCTTGGTGGGTTCAAAAACTGCCATGCCCACTTAACAACAGAGTGGCACTTAAAACAGATGTGAACACACAGAGAGAGCATTGGTGTGCAGGAATTCACTCACAGACGCAAACTTTCAGGAGATAAGCTCAGCGCCTTATTTATACCTTGTTATGTGTTAATACAGTTAGTGTACTTCGGCAATAGCTGAAGTTGGCCTGAGGAGCTCTCCACAAGTAGGGAATTAAAGCATTTAGCCATCTCTAGACACTTAGCGCCAAGCAGGATAAATGAGCCTTATGGCCCAAGCGTTATCTAATCTCCTTTGCATTTCCTTTTAAGATCATGAAAGAGGAATCTAATTGCGGCCTGATTGTGTTGGTTCGCTAAAATTCTCATTTAGCCTGCACGTTCTGGCAGTGACCTGGCTGGTCAGTAAGATTGCCCTCAGCATTTGGATAACAGCAGGCGCTGGAGCTGAAAGCCATGTTTAACAATGAAGACAAATAAATAAAGGGCAAGAATTGATCAAGGGCAACAAAACAATGGCCCAGATCAGAGACACCCTTTTACATTGAGCCAAGAAATAAGCAATATGAGAAACAATAAACAAAAAAATTACATGTTCAAGCTACCATTTCCTTTTACTGCCATGATTCACACCTTCTGCACAAAACAAATATATTTTCCTGAATTCTACATTAAACTCATCAAGATCTAGATGACATCTAGGAGCCTACAACTCATTTGTTTTGTGGCTAACACATCAGCAAAGAAAAAGTTTGCCTTTGCTAATTATCATTTGAGAAATTGTTTTGAAACATAAAATTGTTTATGAAACATAAAAATATAATAGCTCATGGAGTCTGTGGGAGACTATTCTGAAACTTGCTGACAGACACTAAATTGGTTCCATGGCTGTCTTGAACAAATGCTTGTCAGTATAGCCTGTGTAGTGTAAGGTTAAAATTAGATTTATGAAATAACCCAGCCACTTTTTTTTTGTTTTCCACTTTCAGATTTAGAAAGATGGGGAATAGTATAGTAGGATTGTCCTACTTTGTGTGACCTGAACATGTATATGAGGTCTGTCTGAAAAGTAAAGTATTTTTTTCTTTATTTATTGTAAAAAAATTACAATTCAATATTATCACCTTCAAAATATGATCCTTGTGAACGCACACAATGCTCCCAACATCTCTACCATTGTTGGTAGCAGTGCTTGAAATCGTCAACTGTGAAGGTGTTTAGAGTCTCGGTCGTGGCTCTATGGATGTTTGTTATTGTGCCAAAGTGGTGGCCTTTCAGATGTGTTTTAAACTTGGCCTTCTGGTATGAATACTTTATGGACAATCCCTTGAGAATAAAAAAAGATGATGAACAGTGACTTGATTTTTGATTTGCTCATACGATCTTTCTTTGGGTGAGGTGATGTCATGTGTCATCTTGAGCACTGTGAAGGCTAGAACACATCTGAATGTGTGTGTGTGTATGTGTGTATAAAATACTATACTATTAATAAATTTATTATTATTAGTAGTAGTAGTATTAATATTAACTGTTCAGATCACACAAAGGATGATCCAACTGTACTATTCAACTGTTATTAATGCATCTTTTAAGCATATATGTTATTGTGTGTTGGTACAATATACATTAAATTACATGCAATAACACTTCCTGCAAATCTCACAGCCACTACTGAGAAGCTGTAGGTGTATGAACTGTTACACTACATTGCTGACAGCTCCATCAATCCATCATGTTTATGATGGAGAAACAGATGATCTCAGACTTCACGTGTCTAACAAAGTTGAAAGTACATGAGAGGAGCTTGGCAACCCAGACACAAATGGATGTGGCAAGACAGGTGTCAGCACAGCCATAGATCAAGACTATTGACATTAAACAGAGGGCACTGGAGAGCCCCTAAAATGTGCTTTTATTTGATGGCACAGCACAGTCAGGTGAAGGTCACAGACTGCTGTCAGTTATCTGCCAGGAAATGTTTCACGAGGATCTTCCAGTTGGCAGGGTGAAATTGATGATGGACAGATGACAGTTCTGTTTCTTGCTTATTCATATTTGACAATCTACAATCTTTGTATTTAACCATTATATTTAGATCTTAATTTTCAAAGTTTTAAATAATTGAATTGATTTTCATCTATTTAAGTTTTTGAATTGAGGTTTCAGAAAACACAGAACATACATTTTAGTATCAGTGTTTTCTGAATTCATTATATTTTATGATCTGGCGTCCAGAAAGTCCTATAACACTCTAGTCATATAGGACTAAGTATGCATTTACAGTTCAGTCATAAAGTTACCCAACACAATGGTGCAATAAAATAACTCTCTAACATACTCAAACAATGTAAAAGGTCATGATCATCACAATGAACATAATCCACCTTCACAGCAGAAACCTTTAGGAAAGCTTGTTGTAGCTTACGGAGGTGTTGCAAAATCTAAATCATCCAATCTAAACAATAGTCATTCTAAATACATGGATGTAAATCATAGCTTTTTAGACACATCCTACACTTTAATGTCTCATTAGAAACCATGAGACAGAATAAAGAAACACTAATGTTGTGAAATAAGGGGAATTGATCAAAGTTTTCAGCATAGCTAGAAATCTAGTCAGTGGCCTAGCATAGTGTTAGTGACACTGCCAAAAACCTCTGAAACTCCAAATACTTATCTGTTTCGTAACTATGCAAATCACAGTTAGGATCCTATTTTGGACAACAGCTATTACAGAATAACAATTCCTAAATTCATAATCTTAACTCCAGATAGGAATAAAGGATTACACAAGCATCCTAAATTGCCATAATCACCTCTATGGCGTAATTGTAGGATAACCATGGTGGTGTCTTCTGTTTATCTATAGTTTACTTTTTTATCTTTAGCCATTCCATTGAAGTTATAAGATTACTGAGGCTTTGCAGCCACCAACAGTGTTCAAAACATTAGTTCCTACAACAACACAGTGTGTAAGGCCATTACATTTACTGCATTATTATAAGAAGATTGTACATAGAATCAGCTTAAAAACAAAAGTGTTTGTAATGTTCATTACAACAAACATCTAACACCACTATGTGTCACTGCATTTTACACCACAGCACAGCTGATTTCTCAGATCGGATGGTGTGGATTAATGTCTGTAACAGCATGGTTTTGACAGTAACACAAAAGATTTATTAACTCAGTACTATATTACTTTGCTCATTCTAATATGTTATCATTTATATAGTAACCACTCATTAACTGTGACTTGTATGGTGAACGTGCCACATAATCTAAGGCTAAGGTCTGATATTTTAAAAAGAAAGAAGCATAATCATTGATTAGTGAAATTTATTTAACTGTGGAACTGTTTATAGTATCTTACAGATACCAAACATTTTTTGGGCAAATCATTGTTGTATAAGGAATAAAATAAACTTGTAAGGAAAATAATCCACTTCAGGATGGTAACAGCCCTCCACTCCATGTATAATAGCACTCCAGGGCAGATTATTTTTCTATAACAGCATGCCCCGTTGTGTGTTATTCCTACCTAAGTGTGTTATTCCTAGCTAAGAGACATGAAAACTGATTATTCATTAGTTTAGGATTGAGATAAGAAATAGGAAGACATATTAAAATATAATATAATTCATAAAGTAAGCTAGGTGTTAATTCTATAAAAAGAGTTTGTAAGAAAAAAAAAGATCATGCACTTATCTTAGGAATTAAGCCAGGAATTCTCTCTAATATGTCCCCAGGTTCTAGGCTGAACTCTACACCTACAGAGAGTATTTGCCCCAGCCTCTACCCCTGCCCTGGTCTTGCATCTGATGGTCAGACAGGGGACAGCTTGTCCACCCTGAAGGCTTTGCTCCTCAGGGATACAGAAAATCACCCATACAGACAGCCACACAAAGGCCAGGCCTCCATCAGCAGGTGGCTCTGTACACAAAGTTGTGTTGACTCTCCTCACTGTGGCAAGCTAAGACGCTCCTCAGGGGCTCAGAGTCACACCAGAGCAAGATGAACCAGCTATGCCAACAGCTGCTCCTTCAAGTTCTACAGTGAATTATAATGGATTCACTCTGGGTTAAAAAAAAAAGCACCTAACACAACAATGTGCTCATTAGTGGACAGATATCTGTGGTGTTGCTCAACCGTGCATTATTTTAGACAATTCCTCTTATTCTTTTTCAGAAATAACATGTGCACACAGGCACAGAAGAGATGATCTCTTTGTGCTTTCTGTTTGTATGATGTGTAAAGACACAAACAATAAATTATATTCCGGGTATCGTTTATTCAAGATTTTGGCCAAATTTGTACATTACAATGGAAACTAATTCAAAACTTGAAAATAATAAGGAATTGGAAAATAAAACTTGCAAACAAACATTAACTTGGTCTGTTAAAGCCAACTAATGAGAAGGCAAACAGTTAGAAAGCCTGTAATTATATGGCACGATAGTGGAATGATGTAAGAAAGACATTACAAGAGAATAATTTACAGTAGGGTTCTCAGTACAAAAAATAATAGCTTTAATTTACAAGCAATAATGTTTCAAGTAAAAATAATTTTTTTCTCGAGAACTAAATTACCAGAGTTATGACAAAGCAGGATTTTCTGTATTCTTAGTGTGTATAATCTGTCAGTATTTAGCTCTCCTTAATTCCACAGTGAAACTGGGCCTAATACTGATCATTTGCAAAGCTTGTGAAGTTCTTTAAAATTCAACCTAACTTAAACCGTTTAAAAAAGAGTTTATGTACCCAAATAGCCAGAATTCATTAAAATCTATAGGCCCAAAAGTTTGCTGTCAGAAAAATATAAATTCACAAGAAAAAGAATCAGAGGATGGACACAAGAAATGGCTTTCATTTAAAAGCATGAAGAAAATTAATGGTTGCCTTAGGAATGTACAAGTACACTATCCATCTGAAAATCTCAAGAAATGCTGATTTTGATAGTTTTACATATTAATGTAGCAATGGAAAGTGCTTAGAAAATTGACAATGTAATAAAGAGTATATAACTAAGAAGATCAAGAAGTAGGCTATGTTAAGCCAACTTAATGAAAGCTAATGAGGCCTATCATTTTTTTCCCTCACAAAAAAGCCGCTGTCTAATTATCAAATTAAAGAATGTTTCTTTTTTGTGCTAGTGAGAAAGCTTTGCCCTCATAAATGGAGCAAATTTCTGAAAGGCAAACACTGGCCTGGTCTGGGCAGGCATGCAGGCATTTAGAAAGTGATGGGGGTATTAATCATGTGTGAAGTTAGGCCCGCTCCTGCTAGCTCCAGGCAGCTGGCTGTATTCGCAGAAGCACAGGACTGGGCCACAGCAGACGCAACTCACAGGAAGTGCAGCTGCAGATGCCTGGTGGGCCTCTGCACAACTTCCTCTCCCTGACCCACAGAGCAAGAGTGCAAGTCGCACACATTACACCTGACACACAGCACAGACAGGCATCTACTACTGCACAATCAAGTAAGTAATATAATCACACACATACACCACAGTGGCTTTTCATGTGAGATTTCCCTTAAAGCAGTATATTACACTTAGGCTTAATGGTGTGCAGACACAAAACACTGCAAGCCACTATTTTAATTCAAATTGTATCAAATGAACTATAGTAAAAAAAAAAACAACTAACTATAATTTAAATCAGTAATGATTGTTTAAGGTTATGGTACTTAGGACACAAAGAGGACAATAGCCTTAACTGTGTGGTATAAACTGGAAATGGACTGATGTTGTCTATTAGGACTGTACCTCTGGAAACCCTTAAAAAAAATGATTTAGATTAGAATTACATAGATTCCCCTCTTATTTTAGACTTTGGTTTCTAATGGATTCTCAGAAGACACAACAAGCATTACTCAGACACATGTTAAATTCACCGTGGATACAGACACAAAACAAAGCCAAAACATCCAAACAGATCTAACATCCATACATCAGACTGTGAACACTCCTCATAAATAAAGCTGTGTCATTATTTATTGCAGCCTATTTATCTATGATTGGCTAATCAAGCACCAATGGCATTGTGTGTGCCACATGTGAGTGGTTTTGATCATGTTCAAATGAGCCTGTGTTCAGGCTTATGAGGGAAGCAATTTATAATCAGACTAAATGCTGTATAGTCTATCTCTGTGGGGATTTAGTGAGCTCATATGTGGGTGACTGCGCCCATTCTCCTCCATGATCCTGTGTTGAACTACAGCTGCACCTACTGGTAGAGCACAGGCATGCTCAGATTGTGTATGCAGTCATCTGGGAATAACATAGAGGTTTAGAGACTGACGACTAGAAAATCAATGGAGTATGAACTGTGTTTCATGTAATCTGATGATGAACAGTTGCTGTGATTTGTCTATACAGAAGACATAAAACTGGTTTGTTTGCCTACTGCCCACACTACTTTCAGTCAAAGCTGCAGAGACATCCACATGACAACCATTTTCCCTTATTTCATTTTATCATAAATAGAGCTGTATCTACCATTGAGCCTTTTGAAACACTCTGAAACTGTGGCAAGGTCAGGGGTTAAAGGCAGGAGTATTTTCACACTCCTGCTGCACCCCTCTGTAATTCAGAGGACTACAGCAATTCTACAGGTGCAGGATATCTCTGAAATGGCTTAACTGCCCAAACACAGGCCTGTAGG
This sequence comes from Scorpiodoras heckelii, assembly GCA_028566435.1. Taxonomy (NCBI): domain Eukaryota; kingdom Metazoa; phylum Chordata; class Actinopteri; order Siluriformes; family Doradidae; genus Scorpiodoras; species Scorpiodoras heckelii. The sequence continues at coordinate 13,578,914 of JAOVVH010000058.1, read as the reverse complement.
GGCATAGAAAATAGGGAGCTTAATTGTCCCTGGGCTTCTTGAACAACTACACAAATGATACAATAATAAAGTGTCTTTTTCTCCCCACCACTCTTCTGCTTGCACCATTTTCTTAGTTCTAATGGGTCTGGGTCCCACAGAGCAACAGTCTGTCCTATGACAGTAAACGTGTCTGTCACCGGCTTTCATTTGGCCCGGCAAGCCTGCTGGTTTGAAAAGCTGTCTGACACCCATGACGTGGGCAGCGGTAATAGGAGCTGATGCTCACTTGTCAGCAGTGAGACATGCTAAGGGGTGTTGTCACAAATCAGGTGGGGAGTTTTATGCGAAATGATGCCTTCCATTTACTTGCCGATGACCTTCCAAAGTTCACTCTCTGCTATGGCCGACTAGATTAAATTTAATATCTCTTCGTGGGCTTTATTACCATGGAATTATGCACTTTCCCCTCCTCATTCACCTTAAAAGTTCACTGCTAAGGTGTGCAGCAAGTTTTGCAAAATTGCAAACATCCAATTACAAGTTCAACAGTGTTTTAAAAGCTCCTCTGGTGAATGTAAAAACATGCAAACTCATGGCGAGGTGTGAGTTGTGTTACGCCTTTGGAAGTAAACAGGAATGCCCAGAGACTATTTGGTATGCAACTGTGGGAGTTGGGGAGAAAAGCATTGACCTTGCAGAGGCAGGGGGAATTGAGGAAACATAATTTCACAAGTGAATATGAAGAAAAACTGCAGTTTCTTCTTTTTTTCCTGACTGGATTCTCTTTAAAGCTTGCTGAATTTGTAAATTACTGTTTCTATATCCAGTTTCTCTCAGCAGAGCATGTATATCTTTCATGGCTTTCACAAATGAGTAAAGATGAGGAACTGTAGCAACGCTGACAGTTTAGTAATGCATTTAGCAGAGCCATATATTCAGACAGGCTATAAAGATACAAGGTATAAAGAAGTCAAATAGAATTAAGCTAGTGTGTTTATGAGTTTAGTTTGCCACATGGACTCCATATGTTTACCAAAGACGATCAACCACCACAAACAGCACTCATTTGTTGAACAGCAACATGTTGTATTATATTTCATACTGAATGTGATTTTGCTATCCATCAAATGTGAATTTATGCTGATGTTTAATACCTGCTTAAGTGAGTTCCAAAAACTTACCAGTCATTAAGACGTATAATATTTAGAGAGTGGAGAACTGCCATTTAATACTATAATATTACAAACATACAGTAATACTTATGTCTGAAATAAACTTTTTTTAAAAATCTCTCAGATAAACTATAATTTGTAATAATGTGCAATTAAGCAGTTAGGCACTAACCTTTATGGCTTTCTCATTTTCTCTATACCTCCAGGCATACCAAAAACAGACTCATTGTTGGCTACAATGAATCACACATCGTACCCAAATATAGAAACATACACTTTACACAAATATAGTCTTAAACAACACATTTATTAAAGGTCACACCCAAACATTTACACTGACATTAACTTAGAGTATGAGGCAAGCTGCTGGACAGAGCACCCAAAAACCAAGAAGAGAGCCAGGTGAAGTATAAGGAGTGCCTTCAAAGACAGCTCCTGTCTCAGTTTGGGACGGAGGCTTTCTAGTACAGCACTGATGGCTTTAGAGTCAGTCATCTTTCACTAGGTGTGTAAGTTATTTCACTTGAGTAAGGGGAATGGGAAAACAATTGTTCCTAACTGATTTTACTCTAACCCCCCTCTAATGAACCCCATGTGGATGGCATGCCTTTCAGCACACTGCAAATCTCCATGCTGGCCACTCCTGGCCTGATTAAAGCTGCAGTCCTTGCCTGCTCTTCATTACCGCTTGCAGGAAAACCCAAAGTGAAATAAGTTAGCACCTGTATGTTCCAATTCTGCATGGTTTCTACATGTGTATAACCTTTGTGTGTGTGTGTATATTAGGCTGACAGATTTATAAATGAGAGGCTTACATGCTGTTAGATCTGGATTGAGGGCACATTTGGCTGGAGCTCTGTGTTGCAACTCTGGTGAACTAGAAAAAGAGCAGATACTTCCTGAGTAGCAGGTCATGAGGATGAATGATGGCTTTGGTAGGAAAGGGGTTAACTTAAGTAATTTGACATCCCATTTGGATGCAGGCAAGAATTGAAATAATAACTTAACAAGGATTACACTTAGGTCCGCAATCCACTAAGCCTTTGCTATATGGTGGCCTGATTTGATTTACTGCTTCAGAGTAATGTAAAATAAATCAAGTAATTTTATTAAAGAATCCCTGTGAGGTAAAATCTACAATCTAAGGACCATTTTGTCTCCTCTGTTATCAAGTGACTTGGTTTGAATGGAGGCCATTAAAACACACTGGGCTTTGAGCAACGCTTAACCAATTTAGCAAATTATCTTCAGGCTGTTTTATAAGGCATCCTAATTATACTTTGTGCTGAGAACAGCTAACATGAGAGGGTTCCTGTGCCCATTTCCATATATTACAGCTCTGCATTCCCACTTCTGAGTGGAGGAAGCACCTGTTGGGATCCCCATGGCCTCTTTCTACCCAGCTGACTGCTTTCATCCCTCTCCTGTTTTAACAACAGGTGGTTTTCTTCAAAAATACTGTGCTTTCACCCAGCCACAGTCAGCAAGGGGGTCAACTTGGTGGGCTGCTGAATTTAAGGAACCCCAACTAAGGCCCTGTGGGAAGACTGCTCACCAGGTGTTTAATACGATCAAAACTTATTTACTGCACTGTGAGATGCACCTAGGCTCAACTCCAAACAAATTGGGGCAAGTGGAGGCTTTAAAAGGGATGTCTGTTCTGTCAACAGAGGGCTTAAAGTTAATTCAATCAGACATGTGTACTCTGTGTGAAAAGGGGGAACATCTGCATTCAGTGGCATGGACCCATTTGTTGTAATTTTGGGACTCATTTCCATTTGCAAGAAAGATAACTGCTTGCATATGGAAGCAATAGATAGAACAGGTCGATGCAATTTCTCTCACTAGGGGAAAAGCTCCTTACACAGTCATCTTAGTTGGTGGATGAAGAAACAAAGACGTGGGTTTGAGTAGGCATGCCTTGCACTACAACAATGCCTCTGCTTTGTGCTTTTCAGCAGAAAAATCATCCATGTATATGCCACTGATGTACAGTCTATCAACAAAACATAACCTTTTGCATGGTGAAGATCATTACACAGAATCCTAACACACAAACAGACTGTAAACATGAATATCCAAGGCTAAGATGTCAGTATGTTGTCCTTAAGGAATAGAGTTACACGCAGTAACAGCTACATGCAGTAGAAATCAAAAATACTAAACAACCCAGGAAAAATACTGTGCTGCAAGGGAGACCTATCAATAATATATGCCTCCATTTTCACCAAAATCTCCAAAATGTCTAGGAACATCACACACATGCCCAAAATTAATCAGATACTTAGAACTCTCAGAGGCAATAATAATAAAGGTCTCAGAAATTAATGGCATAAAGGCTTACAGACATTTCAGTCTCTCTGATTTCCATCTAAAATTATCTCATCTGTACTCATACTCACAAAAGGCCTACTAATAAGAAGTGGGCTTCCAGCTTTAAACTAGTATCAAGAGAGCAATTACACTACAGCCTGGCTAGTTAAAGAAAATCCAAAAAGGTTTTTTTTTTTCCTCTACATAATGCCAGGACATTGGAGAGTAATCTAATTGCCTGTCTTTGTGTGTGATTATTTATGAGTAGATTAGAAAATCTGGAAGACATACTTTAGTTAGTAAAGTGTTTCATGCAGCTGCCACATGAATGATCTTTTCAGATTACCTTTAGGCAGGCAGAGAAACTGTTCCTGCATATGAGAGCCCTCTTATACACAAGTTAGGTCCTTAAAATTTCCTTTGAGCCAAAATATCATTCTGAAAAATGATTTATGATAACAGAGTAGGCCTGGGGAATCAAGGCTCCCACATTGCACTTTTGTACTGTATAACAGCAACAAGAACATAGCGACAATCTTGTGCCATTTCCTTGTCTTTGTTGAGTGCTTAAGATTTATATTAAGCCACAGAATATAAGGCATTTGCCATAGAATTCAGCACTTACAACATCTGGGAACATTCCAAGTTTCTCTGGTACGGATTAAGATCAGAGCTTAAAACAAACTGCATATCCATATACTTCAAATGTCTGACAAAACAATTCCATTGGCTGCGAGAAAGATAAATGCTTTCCCACTGCCCAACATGCTCAGATGGCCCTAATTCCTCTTGAAGTAGGGGTCAAGCTCTCATTTCCTGTGGCTGCTCTAAAGAAATGGCACCAAGGGCTTCAGCAGTCTCCAGGGGCCAAAAGTACTCTTCCACAACAATGCAGCAAGGAGCTAACACCCAAAGGAGGCATGTAGACTCAGCACAGAGGCCATAAAGAACACACTGTGTACAGAGAGAACTCATTAACCTGACCTGTGTGTGTGTGTTTAACAGATACCTAGGGCTCTCTTTCTTCTCATAACAAACTCATTAATTAAGATTTGTTTGTCCAGAGAAATTGGGGTAGCTGTAGTCATGAATCATGGAGCACATTAGTCTCGAGTTATTGATCTGATCTTAAACATCAGACTGACGTGTACAAACAAAATCTTTCCCTAGAACAGTGCTGCCTCAGTGCTGCTCTGTTCACTGCAATACACAGAGAGCTTGGTTAGAATCCACTGGATGGATTTCCCATTTCTATTTATCAGGAATGAAAAGGTAATGTTTATTGGAGCTGATGAGAGGTATCTACATTTCACTGGAAAATACCTGAGTTCTGGTGGAGGTCTTCTAACCATTCATGACCCAACCAATTTATGAGACTAAAGGTGAATTTGGACTTCCCTCATGTCATCTGTTCATTTAATACAGTCTTTACATATAATAGGTTTAAAATATGATGTATGTCATAATCTAAAAAATGAAATGAAAACAGACCCAAAATAACTGAGGATAAGCAAAACACATTTAGACTAAAAGTAAAAACATTTAAACTTTAAGCTTTAAATAATGGTCACTGAACACTACCAAAACCTCTGTGTGGGTCTAGGCCATGTGATGATTCTAATCTGACAATTTGAGACAACTGGAAGCCAAGATTTCAGAAAGGGCAAATGCTGGCCCAGGTATAAGCAATTACAAAATTGTAATCAGGCATCACTGCTGTGATTCATGATTTATTGCCTGTTTTCATAATAAACATGTTATGTGCACAATGACACCAGTGCACCTTTTGCCAAAAGTGTCTGGTTACAATAAATCAGGCACTCCACAAAAAGCCTGTAGTTTGTATTGGGAAAGAAAATGGAATTAAAGAACAATAATATTTTACACAAAGGAAAACACACACACACACACACACACACACACACACACACACACACACACACACACACACAGAGAAATAGCCAAACTAGCGAATTGC
>JAOVVH010000058.1:13559442-13569502 GCA_028566435.1 Scorpiodoras heckelii | reverse complement strand
TGTGTGTGTGTGTGTGTGTGTGTGTGTGTGTGTGTGTGTGTGTGTGTGTGTGTGTGTGTGTGTGTGTGTTTGTGGGTGACTGGTTTGAGAAATTTTAGAAACTGCTGAGCTCCTGGGATTTTCAAACACCACATGCACAACTGGACAGATAATGTTTGGAAAAAGATCAGACAACATATTTCCAGCAATCCAGTTTTTCAGCAGTCCAGTTTCGGTGAATGTGTTTCTACTGTAGCCTCAGATACTTGTTCTTTGATGACAGGAGTGGAATCTGATGTGGACTGCTGTTGTAGCCCTGCATTAAGGTATCTCATTAAGGTTCAACGTGTTGTGCATTCTGAGATGCTTTTTCACTCACGAGATCAAACCAGTCCCTATCTGGCGATATCACACCCATTATGGGTTTCTCCAAACTGTTGCCAGAAAGTTGGAAGCACAAAATAGTATACAATGACACTGTATGATGTAGCAACACAATTTTCCCTTCACTAGTTCCAAGCGGCCCAAACCTATTCCAGCATCACAATGCCCCTGTGACCATCCAAGCTCCATGAAGACATAGTTTATCAAGGTTGGCAAACTTGGCATAGAAGAATTTGAGTGATCTGCACAGAGCCCTGACCTCAACCCCAGTGAACATTTTTTAAATGAATTGGAATGCAGACTGTGCCCCAGGCCTGCTTGCCCGACATCAGTACCTGACCTCGCTGAGCTTCTCAATGAGCAAATCCCCACAGCCACACTCCAAAATCTATTGTAAATCCTTCCCGGAAGGGTGGAGGGACACTAAATCTGGAAAGGGACATTCAAAAATCTCACACAGGTGCGATGGTCAGGTGTCCACAAATGTTTCACAATATAGTGTACATATCAAGTAAAACTGGTTGTGAAGGTCAATAGGATCTTTAAGATCTGCAACTATCTATTTTAATGAAATGCCTTAAAAACTTTATATTTCATACTTAATTTTTAGAAATGATAAAACTGACAAAAGTATAGAAATTAACATAAAATAATGCAAATTTTCTTCACCCAAATATTTTGTTGTAATATAACACGACTGCAATTACAAAATCTGTTACAAAGTTACATACTATTCTCTCTTGGTAACACTGGTCAAATAAATGTAGAAAAAGTAAAAGTGAGAGATTTGCAACTGAATTAGTATTTGCTGCAAGCTTTTCTGAAATTCATTTAAAATGTGATGCTTTTGCTAAATACTTTGAAGATGATACAAAAGCAGAGAGTCTATGAAGCTATTCTCTAGTGGTATTGCAAATGCTACAGAACCAGGCATAAATAATCCATGGCAAATATGTCTATGCTGACTTTAATAAGAAAATTTAATATGTGCCAGTGATTGTACCTGCACCATAATCACTGAGGGTATCCTCACATAAGAGGCACATTTCCTCCCTGACACTAGCATGGTAACCACAGCACAGGCTGTCTGCAACACTGGGTAAACAAACTGCAAGGAGGATAATTAAAAGAATACTAAAAATCTGCTTTTATTGGGTATTTGATTTCTGCCGATACTTTATGGAGCTGTATTTAATATAGTTCAGAGATGTTTTTCAAAACTGTAGAGTTGTGCTTGCATGCCCTACATATTACAGCACCTTAGTGGTGCTCCTTAGTCAAGTCAACATTGAAAGTCTGTAGTTTGACATTTCTCATCACCTCTTTGACATTCTATAGAGAATTATAGAGACTGGAGATGAAGCAACCGAGCAGACTTTTAGAGCCCCAAAAAAGCAGTACAGCTGCCTCAAGATCAACTACAGAGTATATCTAAAGAGATTAGGGTAAATGTAGATACAATTTTCAAATGGCATATGAAGGTCTTTGTTGAAATTCCTGACTGGTTTATAATGCACCATGTTCCGAACACTGTATTAGACAGTTTTTAGTCTTTGGGTTCACACTCAGATTAAGTGTAATATCTGGCTGAATACATAACACCTGTTAAGGGTAAAGCCTTGCTGGCATGCTCTGTCAAGACTCAATAACTCTGTGTGAACCTCTTGTTAAGATATGGACATGTGGTACATGTCTTTCTGAGAAGAAAAAACTTTGTCACTCAGTGCTTCATATGGCTGAGATTTCTTTAGAACTTGGCCATGCTGTGGCACATTACTGATTATACTGACATTGAGAAGCCATTTTCTGATTGTTTTACTTAATGTTTACAGTGTAATTGATAATACAAACTAATTTGCACTGGTAATGTGGAAGCATTTAGGTACGAGGATCTAAGAATAAGACATACAGACCAGAGTAGCCAGTGGCACCTAAACATTCCATTAATTAAGAAAATATGTGGCGACACAAAAGTCAGTTGATTGAAGGCTGAAACCACAAGTTTACATACAAGATCCTTAGTTTTTACCGATGAAAGATGAATGTTAAACACTGAGTTCTTGTAAGACGACAAAGGGGAATACATATAGGCAGCTGTGAAAGCTTTCTGTTTATTACTGAGATACCAGAGAAGGAAAATTGGCCATGAGTCAGAGGGCAACTGATAGATGAATAGCAACAAGGGGGGAGATCACCACTATGACCCAACAATGTGATGAGTGAAGCAAAATCTTTTGAAACAGCACTCATGCAAGGTCACTTGGCACCTGCCGCCAGTGAAAACATAGTCCATGCATTCACTGTAGGAGAGGTCTTGATCTGAAGGCAAATGGACTGAGCCACTGCAGGCCCTAATTGAGCAAATAGCTGTAAAATGACATCAACCACAAGCTTTGTGTTTTCACTGGGCCGCAGTTTCAGTCTTAAAAGGCTCCATCAGTACCTTGACAAAGCACGGTAGACTGACACATCTCTTCTGTGTGGCAGGCAGCCAGCTGGTGGAGTTCACACTTAAAGAGCTACAGTGCAGGTCACTGATGTGATGCTGTCATGTATAACTCATGGTCCTGCCTCTTCTCAATCACTCCGACATGTGAACTGCACACTGACAAAAAAGCTCTTCACGCTATAAAAACTACAAAGCATTTAACTAAAAAAAGGCAATGTTAAATGTTACAATGTCAGGAATTACTTGTTTACTTTAACCTCTTCTTTGTTAAGCCTACCTAAATTTGCCAACTGGTGCAGACATGGGAAGAACATGTGAAAATCCACACACATGGTGACAGTATAAGCAGAACCAACTGTTTTCTGTCAGAGTGTCTTTCCACTGTGACACCGAGGGACCAATTGAGAATGAAATGTGTTTACACACTGAAAAAAAGCGTACACTGCCTGAAGAGAGAAAACATAAAGGGGAATGGAAAGTGGGAAAACGCAAACAATTTTATATAGAAGCTTAGGATACTTAGCATGGCTTTATTACTTCTAGCAACACAGCTGTGGGTTAAATACTGAAGTGCATTATTTGAACTGGTGTCGACAGATTGTGGGTCTGGGGTAGGCCTGTGCTGATGAAACACACAGACACACGAGCTGAAAAGTCTACAGTTAGTCTGTTTATGTGTGCTTGAATAGTCGATTTTTCAACAGCATGTCAACTCTCCCTGAATGTATTTCATATAATCTGCAGTCCCGCCATCTGCAGTGTCCATACAAGGTACGTTCAAGGGTAAATGAAAAAAACAACGCCTGCCTATCACATAAAAAGCCTAATGAGACCATGATTCACTTAACCCAGGACTCAAAACCAACTGGGCCTATCAGTTTCTATACTGAATAAGTGTCAGCAAGGGTCCTCAGAATAAAGGCTGACACACCACACAGTGGCCTTTGGAGAGGATGGAACTGTGCTCTTTCACTGTGTTTGATAACCCACTGAAGTGCATTATTTGAACTGGTGTCAACTGATTGTGGGTCTGGGGAAGGCCTGTGCTGATAAAAAACAATGACACACACAATCTGAAAAGGCTCAAGACCAGTTTGTTGTATTGGTGTCAATAAAACAATAAGCAAACAATAAATGAGTCATTAAGCAAAACAGAAAATGGTGAACCTACTGACCTTCAGAATCTGTTATTTATCTCTCCACGGTCATTCTACTTGTTTTCAGTGGCAGACACTGATGTTATGTAATGTATATTAATAAATGAATTACTGTCTACTGATGGTAGTTTTCTTAATATCCTCATCCTCCCTGATCTCACTATAGCCTCTGACGCTGTGAACCATGACATACTTATTTCCAGACTTTCCATGGGCAATTCAGGCTTAGCTCTTGCTTGCTTCCTTTCCTATCTTAGTAATAGGCAACAGTTTATCTCCATAGGTTTACTCAGGTCTTCCACTGCTCCAGCTGTGCAGGGTTCTGTCATTGGACCCATCCTTTTTATATTACACAACTTACAACTAGGCCAGATCATTCAAAATCATGGTCTTGAGTTTCACTGTTATGGCTCCAGAGTGGCACAACAATATATTCCCTTCCATGTCCAATTGGAGTGACACTGGCCAATCAGGGTGTCTGTGGGCTCATGTATACAAAAGGTGGGCGGGAGCGCTTTCCTCCAGGTGTGTTACACCCGGATGTTTCATGAGCAGTAATTCGAAAAGAGGCGCTGGCTGGCATCACGTGTCTTGAAGGAAACATGTGATATCCTTGCCTTCTCTGACTGACAGCTGTCGTGTCACATGGCAGAAATCACATTGAGTGAGAATTGTGCATGGGTAAATTAAAGTAGACAATGGGGGTAAAAACCAAAAAAAGTTTCCCTGTTATGCTGATGATATCCAGTTCTACATAGCACTATATCCCCCACTATATGAGATTTAAAACAGATTTAAAACACAGGTTGGATCATAGCTTCTTGAAACTAAATGCTGACAAAACTGAATCTTGTTAGTCAGAACTAAAACACTCCTTTCCACAGCACAACTTCTCCAATGTCACTGTGAATGTAGATGGTATTCCTATTAAATCAGTTCTAGTCTGCAAAAATCTTGGATTCAATTTTCTTCACTTTCATTTGAGCCCCATAATAAATCTCTTACTAAGACTGCATTCTACCATTTGAGTAACGTTGCAGGCCTCCGCCCTCTGCTCAGCACCTATGATGCCAAAATGCTGGTTAATACCTTCAGCTTCTCCCACATTGATTATTGCAACTCCCTCTTTAATGGTCTCCATATTAAACTGCTCAACAAAGCTTCAGTTCATTCAAAACTCAGCAGCCAGAGTTCTCTCTTTTACCAAGTGCACTGCACCCATCAGCTGCACTGGTTTCCAGTTTCCTCCTGTATCAAGGATAAACTTCTCATTCTAACCTTCAAAGCACTTCATGGTCTCACCCCTACATACAGTATCTTACTGAGCTCCTTTATCCTTACTGTCCCTCTCACAACCTCAGATCCTCCAGCACTGGACTTCTTGTTGTCCCATGCACAAGACTCTTGACAGTGGGCAGCAGATCTTTCAGTGTTACTGCTCCCAAACTTGGGAAAACGCAATCTCTTTGCGACTGCTCTACCTTCTTTTCTTCCAGCATTCAACTTAAAACCTTCCTCTTTACTGCTCATTACTCTTCTTCTTCTAAGTGTTATATATATAGTGCTATATACATTTCTAGGTGTTTTTTTTTCTGTTTGTAAAGTGACCATGGGTTTGTGAAAGGTGCTAAAATTATAATTATTACTATTACTATTACTACTACTACTAATACTAATACTACTAATAATCATCATCATCATCATCATCATCATCATAATAATGCTTTCATGTACTCATTCATTCATTCATTCATCTTCAATGAGCACTTTATCTTGGGCTGGGTGGTGGTGGATTCAGAGTCTAAGCCAGGAAGACTGGACACAAGGCAGGAATTTCCCCTGCATGGGATGCCAGTCCATCACAGGGCACCATTCATATACACATTCACACACTCATTTACAACCAAGATGAATTTGCATAGCCAATTCATCTACCAGTGTACAGTAGGAGCATGGGGAGAACATGCACAGAAACTCTACACAGAAAGTAAACCTAGCTCAGGATTAAACCTGGAAGATGTGAGGCAGTAACACTAAAGCTGCACCTCTGTGCTGTCTTATTTATTTATTTATTTTCCTTTTGGGGGATGTGATCCTCCAGAAGATAATAAGATATGTCAATTGTACTTCTTTATTACTCTATTCAAAGCTTACTTGACTTACAGCTTTTCTCAGTGTGACTGAGTTACACGTCCTCACCTGCTGCTGGATCATCCATCATCTTGCCAAATGTCACAGCTTGTGCTGCAGTACTGACCTCTCCTGATCACGCTGCACTGACATGCAGGGCTTCATCAATGACCTCTGGTGTTTTTTCCAGTTATGACTTCAAAAGAAAAGAAAGAAACACACAAGAATGTTTAAAGTGTTACGCTTTATTACAGTACCTAGACTACTTTCAAATGCAGTGGTGATAAACCTGCATTTACTGAATCTAATCTACATGACACAGTCCACGAATAACGAACAGTGATAACAGGACACAGCTTTGAGATGAGGATTAGAAGTTTTTCCCATCTATAGAACTTAAAAGCACTGCATGACAAAACCATCAGAGGTCACTGTAGTGCAGCAGGTTATGGACTAATTAAGTGTTCGATGATATCCATGATATCTGCTTAAAGAAATAAAATTAAATAAAATGCAATAAAATAGATTCCAGACACACTGTGAACTATCTTTTTGTCTGTATGCATGTGTGTGCAGTGAACACACTGCATTTTTGCTAAAATATTAGTGTATTTGCATTATGCTCGAATTATACTATGTAAAAGACTAATATAGCTAGCTATTCTGATCAGCGTTGTTCTTGTCGTGGAGATAAGTTGTTTCTGTGGCAACAAAGAATTCAACGCTAAAACACATTATATAGCTATTTGGATAGAAATAAAGATACCTTATTGGAAATGGCTCAAGTAAAATTTATAACCAATAAAAACTCCTATCCGTTTGTCGTCTCTGATTATTACACTTGGTTACTTCTTTGGTTTGGCTCTGCCTATACCTTTGCTAATTAGTTATAGTTAGCTAAATCACGTTTCTTTGTCAGTCTGAAAAATGGTGACTATACTGCTGGAAAACTAGCTAAAACAGTCAACTGTGTTTCCTTAACAGGCAGAAATATAATATATATACTTTTATAACTTTCTTACCACACACTCATCTTCGTTTTTTTTTCTCTGACAAGAGTGGCTGAGAGTTGATACCAAAAGGAGTCGATTCTATGAATCGAGTTGATTCCCAACATTTTCGGTTGACTATGATTCATTTAACCAAGGGTGGCGCCTACATGCAGGTCATCCATGCAGTAAATACAATGTTCAACACAAACAAACAAAAAAAACCTTTATTAAAAATTTTTACCATAACAAAATGTTTACTTTTACATTACAGAAGAAGGTTAAAAATGCAGGAAGTTAAAATGCATCGTTTGTAGAAGCATCAGTCCAAATTCCAGTTTATCATTTGTAGGACAACGATTTCATATGTATCAGTATTAGTGCACTTTTAGTAGCATAATAAATCTGATGCCATTACCTACATTTTCAAAAATGCCACAAATTGTATATTCCAACTGTGCCTTTTTGATTATTTATTAACAGTTAATTTCAAAATAGTCAAAGCTAAAGTATAGCTTTCTTTTTTCTTTAATTAGCAATGACTGACAGTTTAAACCAGATTGCTAGCAAAAGACTGGAGAATTTATGAGACATACAGTACCAGTCAAAAGTTTGGACACTGTTACGTCCGTGACCATGAGAGGGCACCAAGAGCGCCCTCGAGTAGAACTACAGCAAAAAACTACTACTTCCGCGTTTGAACATCAACGAACTACACCTGATGGCAATGAGTGTAATCAGCCTAGGATCCAAGCTGGGGAGAATAAAAGGGCAGAAAAAAGGAGACCCAGCACGGATCAACTAGGAAGCGTAGCCCTTATTGCGTTTGTTTCTGCCAATTTTGTCTCAAGATAAGTACTCGCTTGTCTTCTGATTCTATTTTGCCAGTTTCTGTTTTTTGTGTCTCTCTTTGCTTTTTCTGTTTTTGCTCATTTGTTCTTGTTGTTTTCTATGCTTTTTCTAGTTTTTGAAGCCAGATCATGACTTCACCCAGCCTATCCCACACCCCGTTTTGAAGGATCTCCTGAGCTTTTATGGACTATTTCTGTTGTTTACTTTCTCTGAATTTTGACGTTTTGCTTTCACACGCTCCGTGCTCATTTTTTTGTTTTTGTCGCCCTCTGCTATAAATAAAACGTACTGCATTTGACTCTGTCTGTCTGTGTTGATCCACCATACATGGAGTCAGCAGACAGTGCTAGCTTGCAGCAAGCCCTGCTGCATAGCCAGCAGCAGTTGGAGGAAGTTCGCTCCACCCTCAGTCAATGGGAAGAAGTTAAACAGCAGAGCGAGAGCCCGAAAACGGCCAGACCCTACACTCCTGAAGCATTGCCCAAGAGACATTCTGGCCATCCAGAGGAATGCAAGGTATTCCTCCTGTACTGTGAACTGTATTTCACGCTTCATGGTGAACTGAACACCGATTCGCAAAAGGTGGTGACGTTGGTGGGGTTGCTCAGTGGCAAGGCACTTCAGTGGGCCACTCCTGCCTGGCGTCACTCCTGTGAGCAAGAAAGTACATATGACAGTTTTGTGTCCCTTTTTTGTCAAGTTTTTGATCACTCCGCTGATGGCCGTGGAGCCGGAGAGCGGTTATTGACTCTCTTGCAGGGCAGTCGAAGAGTAGCAGAGTATGCCCTGGAATTCAGAACGCTGGCGGCAGAAAGTGACTGGAATGAGCCCGCTCTAAAAGCTGTCTTCCCCTGAGGACTACACGTCGATGTCCAGAGGGAGCTGGCATGCCGAGATGTTAGCATGACCCTAGACACGCTCATCACCACAGCCATCGCACTGGATAATCTGCTGAAGTCTAGACCTGCCACCGAGCTACCCGTCATGCCACCGGTTCCCCAGAGGGAGGTCCTGGAGACCATGGTCCTCGGGCCGCTGCGTCTGTCCGCCCAGGAGAGAAGACGATGGGCCAGCCTTCACCACTGCGGGGAGGAGGGCCATGCCGTTCGCCTCTGTCCAAACAGGCCTGCTTCTACAAACCACGCCGGGGGTGTGCCCAGAACACACACCCCAGTGCACGCGGTGAGTAGAGAAGTTCTCTCAACCTCTCATGAATTTCTGGTACCTGGACAGCTAGTGTTTCAGAGCCATGTGTTGTCCTTTTCTGCTCTTGTCGATTCAGGAGCAGCTGCAAGTTTCATGGGCCGAGCCACAGTAGAAGCTTCCGACATACCTACCCAACGCATTCTCAACCCCTTCCATGTCAAGGCAGTGGACGGAGCTCCCATCGGAACCCGCACCGTCAGACACCGAACCACCTCGGTTACGCTCCATGAGGAGAAGATTACCTACATGCTCATTGACTCACCCAAGCACCCAGTCATTCTGGGAATAGACTGGATGAAAACCCATGACCCTACCACCTCTTGGAAGGAGGGAGAGATTTTGCAGTGGTCCGACTACTGTTTTACTAACTGTTTGCATTCAAAGCCACGTTCTCTATGTACCACTCAGGTGGAGAGCCCGAAGGGCATTTGCAATGTCCACGTACACTCGGTTTATCAAGACCTCTCCGCGGTCTTCGACAAAAAAACCCCAAAAGCCTGCCCCCACATCGCCCGTATGCCTGCGCCATTGACCTCTTACCCGGATGTGCGCCACCACGCAACAAGGTGTATGCCCTGTCCTTGCCTAAGCACAACGCCATGGAAAGATACATCCAAGAGGCCATCAAGCAGGGGCACATTCGACACTCCTCATCGCCCGCCTCAGAAGGCTTCTTTTTTGTTGAAAAAAAGGGGGAGGGCTTTTCCCTTGCATAAACTATCAAGGGCTCAACAAGATATCCATGAAGTATCCATACCCACTTCCACTCGTATCCCTCTGTCCTAGAACAGCTTCGCCAAGCCAAGATATTCACTAAACTCAATTTAAGGAATGCATACAATCTCGTCCATATCAGAGAGGGAGATGAGTGGAAGACAGCCTTCAGTACGGCCACCGTTCACTACGAATACTTG
>JAOVVH010000058.1:13514411-13525699 GCA_028566435.1 Scorpiodoras heckelii | reverse complement strand
CTTAATTTTTAGGACACAAACTGAGCAGTAGTTGCTAAATAATGTGAACAAAGCTTAGACTTTTATAAAAAAAAAAAACATCCCACCTCTAACTTAAATTCCCTTTCATCCGTTCTGTCACTTTGCACTGCACATCTGACCGTCACGTGCGTAAACCCAAGCGCTGAAGTTTCGAATCGGTTCGGAGTTGATTCATTTTGCTCGGTTCGCAGTCACTCGCTTAAAGAACGGAGCCGCGGTAGACGCTTCATGGTCGACAAAACCAGTAAAGGCTGCAGATGTGCTACCATTCCGTAGTAACGCGTCTTTTAGACCCACACGTACATTACACAGGAGGCATGCATTACGTGCAGCACAATACATAAATGAAACGTGTCATGTGTGACTAGAGTGCGTGTTACACGGACACGTGGTCCCCCCGCAGATTTGAGGATAACACGGATGCCGCGTGCAGATGATACTCAGGCTGCAGGGATGCTGCAGAGGACTCCAACATGGCCTCTCAAGGATGAAGTCACACCGGGTTGTAGGAACTAGTCTATGTCCGATTCATGTACTACTACAGCAACGTGAGGCTGCGATGAAAATAATTTTAATAAATAACTGCTATCTCTTAAATAACAGCATGAACAAGAGACCCTTCTATGTGCCATGAAGATGAGCTGGGGAACAAAATGTTCTCCTCACCTGCAGAAGCAGTTTCACTCTCTCGATTGGCGCGACGGCTGTTTTAGAAATGGCAGCCGCAACTCCGCCGGCTAGAAAGTCTTTTGCAAATGATATCGCGGCGTCAGCCATGGCACCTTGTATTAATTAATCTGATTCGGCCTCTGAGCGCGTTAGCAGGCGGCTGGATGCTGATGAGTTTAGTCGCTCAGCCGTTCAGCGCAGACTCCAACCGACCGCGCAGGTGCGACATCACTTCTCGCGAGAACGACGCCGAGGAAGCCCGAGACTTGAGATCCGCACTGGCAGCTGTACCAGCCTCGTCTGACCATTTATCAGCTGCCGAACTGGTACGAAACTGGCACGTCATCTTTGCCAGCTGGTGAGATATTTATCATCTACAATATTAATGACTAACGTGATCAGTCAGTATTTCATATTTTCTGATCGTCTTTCCCTTGTTTTTGTTTTCTTTTACACAGCTTGTGTATGATGTTGCATTTGTATCAGTAATTTAGAATAGAAGTTTTGTTTCTGCCTTTCTACCAGCCTGACCAGTTCAACCAGTGCTCTTCATTCAGCATGGACTCAGGAATACAGCACAACCTGCCAGTCAACAACACAGTGGTTACACAGTGACATGTCTCTGCTCAAGTAGCATCTGTGGACATCTGGACTGAAAAAGGAAAGACACGTTTGTAGAAGTCATTTTTATTACATTATTGGATTAGACGAAATGCATCTTATGTATTTTAGAAATTAATACTAATTATTTACAGATGCACAGGAGAAACCTTGAAACATTTCACTGACAATTAATACATTCCTGGACAGTTAAAAGTTGCCATACAGTATAAAATTACTTAGTGCTTTGTATGTTTTTAGCTTTTCAGGCAAGCACAGAAGAACAAACTGGCTAAGTTTGATCATCTTTAACAAAGAGCATAGCGTCTAGTAGGTTGTCTGTGTAACGGGTATGTACAGGACGGAAGCCATGCTTTTTCATTAAGTTACTGTACTCGATTGCGCTCCTCTGCCTCCCTTCAGTCATGCTGAGTGCCTGCAGCAGCGCGCGACTCGGCCTGGTCCTCTCGTCATCCAGCAGAATCTCAGAGAGCAGCAAACCACAGCCTGCACCACAGTTACACACAAATTGTTCATTCTGCTTAGTGAATGACCAGCACTACAATTTTGGAATGTTGCAAACTTCTCCTTAAAGCTTATCAGATACTGTAAATAAAACTAACACAGTTGGACCTAGTGAACATAGTGTCAAAGATTTCAAATGTTGATTTAAGGTCTGTCACATTAAAAAACGTAACCTATTTAAACAACTTTGAATGACCACTGTGTTATACACCGAGCAGTAATAACATTAAAACCACCTGCCTAATATTGTGTAGGTCCCCTTGTGCCACTAAAACAGCCCTGACCCATTGAGGCATGGTCTCCAAAAGACCTCTGAAGGTGTTCTGAGGTATCTGGCACCAAGATGTTAGCAGCAGATCCTGTAGTTTGCAAGCTGGGGTATCTCTGAATCAGACTTATTTGTCCAACACATCCCACTAATGCAAAATTGGATGGAGATCTCAGGAACTTGGAGGCCAAGTTACCACCCTGAACCCTTTATCATGTTCCTCAAGCCATTCCTGAACAATTTTTGCAGTGTGACAGGGTGCATCATCCTGCTGAAAGAGGCCACTGTCATGGAACACAGTTACCATGAAGGGTTGTATTTGGTCTGCAACAATGTTTAGGTAGGTGATGCATGTCAAATTAACATCCACATGAATGCCAGGACCCATTCATGTGATTCATCAGACCAGACTACCTTCTTCCATTGCTCCATGGTCCAGTTGTGATGCTCATGTGCCCATTGTAGGTGCTACAGTGGTGTACAGGAGTCAGAATGGGCACTCTGACTGGTCTGCAGCTACACAGCCCCATACACAGCAAGCTGTGATACACTGTGTGTTCTGACACCTTTCTATCATAACCAGCATTAACGTTTTCAGCAATCTGTGCTACAGTAGCTCTTCTGTGGGATCGGCCCAGACAGCCTTCACTCCCTGTGCACATCAGTGAGCCTTGGATGCCCATGACAATGTCACTGGTCCACCGGTTGTCCTTCCTTGGGCCACTTTTGGTAGGGACCAACCACTGCATACTGGAAATACCCCATAAGTCCTGCTGTTTTGGAGATGCTCTGACCCAGTCATCTAGACATCACAACTTGGTCCTTGTCAAAGTCACTCAGATCCTTACGCTTGCCCATTTTTCCTGCTTCCAACATATCAAATTAGAGAACTGACTGTTCACGTCCTGCCTAATATATCCGACCCATTGACAGGTAACATTGTAAATCAGATAATCAATGTTATTCATGTCATCAGTTAGTGGTTTTAATGTTATGATTGATCGGTGTATACAGTAATTCTTGGACAGTATACTGGCCTCTTCAGTTTTTGCATATTTTATTGTGCTATAGAGATTATTAAATGGATTAAATTTACCTTTTTGCCATCTATCTACACAGGTCAACCCATAATGACAAAGGAAAAACAAGTTGTTAACTTATTTAAAGTTATAATTTATTAAATATCCAAAACTCTTACTTAGATAAGTTTTCATTCCCCTTATACAGTACTTTGTAAAAGCACATTCATCAGCAACTACACATTTGAGTCTTCTTGAGTAATCCTCTACAATCTATATACACATGGGTTTTGGCAGTTTCTCCCATTCTTCCTGGCAGATTCTCTCAAGCTCAATCAGATTTCATAGAGAGCATCTGTGAACTGCTATCTTCATGTCCTTCCACAGATGACCTGTGGAGGGTTTGGCTGGGCAACATAGAGACTTGTCCCAAAGCCACTCTAGTGTTGTCGTAAGCGTATGCTTCAGATTGTTGTCATGCTGAAAGTTGAAACATCGCCCAGTCTGAGGCCATGTGCACAGCATTCATTCATCCTTTGGTTCATTTGCTTCTTGAACACGTCCCACACTGAGGCCCTTCTGGCTCACTTACTGTGTGGCCAGCTTTAGGAAGAGTGCTGAGACTCTAAGACCACCACCAGGTCTAGTCCTTTGTAACTCATTTGAATTCCAGAAATACCCTTTAAGCATATTTCACACAGGAAGGAAGTTATTGAAGAAAATCTATTTCAGACATTTTACCTTGCTGTGAAATCAATTCATCTGCTGGTTACAATGATAATTCCATATAAATCCTACAAACATTTTTCAGAGATAGTGCTAATGAGAATCTTAGAGAAAATCAGACAGGCCAAAAAGTTCAATATTGATTTCATCAGACCAGAGAATATTATTATTCACAGTCTGGGAGTCCTTTAGGTGCTTTTTTGCAAACTCCAGGTGGGCTTTCATGTGTCTTTTGGCCACTCAGCCATAAAGCCCAGATTGGTGGAGTGCTGCAGTGATGGTTGACCTTCTGGAAGTTTCTCCCATCTGCACATGGTATCTTTGGAGCTCAGCCAGAGTGACCAGAGTGACCCCGATTACTTAATCTGGTGGGGCGGCCAGCTCTAGGAAGAGTCCTGGTTGTTACAAACTTCTTCCAATTACGAATTATGGAGGCCACTGTGTTCTCCTGGGAACTTTCAGTGCAGCAGAATTATTTTTGTAGCCTTCTCCAGATCTGTGCCTCCACACAATCCTGTCTCTGAGCTCTACAGGCAGTTCTTTCCTCCTCATGGCTTGTTCAACTGAATTTACCACAATTGGACTACAATCAAGGTGTAGAAACATCTCAAAGATGATGAAATTTCAAGTGCTGTAGCCAAGGGTCAATACTTATGTCCATGATAAATTTTAGTTTTTCCCTTTTAATAAATTAGCAAAAATTTCTAAAATTCTGTTTCGACTTGTTTTATTTTAGCAAAAGCCCACAACATAACAAAATGTGAAAAAGTGACAGGGTCTGAAGACTTTCCGAATGTATCGTATGTCTCCACAAAATCTGATCCCAGAGATCTACAGAGAGTTCCGTGGACAGCATGGCTTGGTTTTTGGTTTAGATGCAATTGCATCTCAGTGGGACACGTGTGCTTTTCTGAATGATGTCATTGTCATTATGGGTTCCTCTGTGCAGATTAATGGCAAAAAAAAGTGAATTTAATCCATTCTCAACGAAATCTAAACACAACAAAAGGTTTAAAAAAAAACAGAAGGGGTTAAACACTGTCTGACTCAACTTAATGTTAATACTCTGTGATAATAAAGCTAATTAATGCTAATAATACAGCATTTTAGATATAATGGTTAGATCTGCAGACAGAATCCACTTACCTTGAGTGCATGCCTGGGACAATTTACTCAGCAGCTCCTCTACTTTCTCATCAGACCAATCATGGAGAATTTGTGCAAGAATATAGAGGTCTGCTTTGGGGAGGTCATCTTTGAAGAAATCTCCTATTCCCACAAAAAGAAACAATTAAAGTAATTTAATATCAGTAAGACTAAATAACTTTGATATAACTTCAAACAACTTAAAAACTAACACACTTTTCATAAATAAGTGCAAAGGTTTGAATCTCACATGGTGAGAATGGACATCTATTTAACAAGTTATAATAAAAAGAATTCCAAGAAAATGAACTTTGAGAAATCAGAAACAAAAAACAAACCAAAACATAAGGAAAAATTCAAGATCAACAGGCACAGAAGTCAAGAACAATGGGCAAAGACTGGCCTGAAGCTGAACCAGAGATGTCAGGAAGAATATGGGGAAATGGTGCCAAGTTGTAGAGAGGATATTAAAGAAAATGGAGGTGGGTATAAAGGAAAACATTTATTACAGAATAATTCTATCACACCCAGAAAGTGCATATCTGTGAAGTAAGATTTTGATTTCAACTGTTGTTACATCTGTCAAAGACCTATAACACATTAAATGTCTTATTGGTGTTCAATATTTAGGGAATGCAAATGTTTGCACTGACCTGCCACAAAGGACACTCTGCCATCCTGTTCTTTAGGCTGGAAGTGACTTCTCATTTCAATAACTTCTGGCAAGTCAAAAACGATTACAGACAGTTCAGGATGGGATTTGGTGAATTCGTATGCCATGGCACCAGTACAGCCTGTGAAGATAAAACACAGAAATTCAATGACAACCTGGACCAAAGCCTTAGTGTGACTTTAACAACTGAGTGGCAGGAATGCAAGTGCACAGTTTTTATCTTTATATTTCAACTGTAAAATATATAAGAAACCCCACTACCTCCAACATCGCAGGCTGTTCTGAAGTGAGACAGATCGAATGCTGTCGCCACATCTCTTCCAGTCACCTTAGCAACACTGTGCATGGCATTCATAAAGCGCATCTTCACGTCCTCCTTTTTGCAATAGACATCCTTTAACAAAAACATTTCAGATTTATTTTTTCTACTGTTCTGTAATCCACACTGTATTATTATATTACTATACATCAACATCAACATAATAATTTACCTGAAACACATTTTCAGACTTCTTCCCAAAAGCCGTCTCGTGTTGATTTGTGCCCTCCCTGACAGCGTTCTCCAGCTGGGTGAAGAGCGGCCAGATCATATCGTTGCAGTGTAGGATGTACGCATGCAGAGACGTGGGGCTGTCCGTTACCAGAAACTGTCTGGCTTGCTCCGTGTTCCTATACACTATGACAGACAAGGTACACAATATAATCAGCACAAACACAACACAGCCTCTTTACTTAGTTCCACAGGTGACTACTTTATGGTGATTATCTACTAAGCTTATGCATGCATCCAAGACCCACCAGACTTATCTTCACATTTGAGCTTATGTAGTAGCCCTAGCGATACAGCAGCATCCAGTAACCTTTCGGTGCCCAGCAACGAGGCACTGATTCGATTGGCTACTTCCTCCACCGTAAGGCCAGAGGCACTCAGAACGTCAAACACTCCTAGTTTGGATGCTGTGAACAAAGTCTGGAAGAGAGCGTAGAGGGAATTAGAATCCATGTGCCAACCGTTCAAACCATATCTGTTTCGTAATTTAAAAAAGCCCACAAAAAAGCTGCTTTTTGCCATTTAATTTCTGCAAAACATGGACTGTTTTGCAGAAATACACCCTGAAACTACTGATATTTGAGCTTTTTCTCATATGCCATTTCCCATTTTCTATTCTTAGCAGTCAAATGGGAATTGTGAAAAATAATCTTAAAAGACTCACTTTATCTACACATTCAAAGATCATTAGCATGGTTAGATATGAGCATTTGAACAGGGAAAATCTGGAGCAGAATATGGATCCCACAGATAAAATGTTTGATGATGGAATGGCCTACGCTGCTAGGTTTTGCCAAGACCGCAATATGAGAAGGAAAGTACAAGTGGATGGCAACCTGCTAGAAATATCCATGTTGATAAATGAAGTAGATTTGCTGAGCCCAAAGGTTGACAACACTTTTTTTACATTGCATACACCTATTAAACAAAATAATATTATAGGATCAATAAATTAATTAGCCTGGTCATTGCCAAAGTTGTTTATCCACCTGCCCCTTTATCTAGAACAGATTTTTTTTCCCTTCGGCAGCTCCTACTCCTTGGGGTCGCCACGTCAATCTGGCATGTTTTAGGCCGGATGCTTTATCTAGAACAGATAAACTCTTAAATTACACATCTATAATTCAGTTAACAGCACAATATTCTAAAACATATTTTTGATTATCTAGATTGTCTTCTAAAATAAGCAAAAAATAATGGGTAAATTCAGAAAATAAGCTCCACTTCAAAATGGATATGGATTGAAGGGATGATATACAGATTAATTAGTCACTACAGGAACATTTTAGAAACTTTCTAATGAAGTTCATTTGCGCATTTGTTTTATAAAAAACATCAATACACTCTGAACCTTTGAAGCTTTAAATCCATCTAGTAGTTCCACTATGCTGTGGGGGAAGCCCTCGGCGCTGCTCTTGGCACCCTCAGGTCCCACTGAGTCAGAGTTGTTGAAGCTGCAGTCATTCAGTTGTACAGGTTTTTCAGACAGGCAGTTGACAGCAATGCACGGCCCATGACACATTGCCGGGTCCTTGCGCTTCATCTTATGAGCGGGGCTCTCAGGTGAGCTGTTGTATATCTTTCCCAGCTCTTTGCAGAAGCGATTTAGTGGGAAGCCCACCACATTCAGAAAATCTCCTTGTACATATTCCACCAACATGCCACCCAAAGCCTGGATCCCATAACCACCAGCTTTGTCCCTGTCAAAGGTACAACACAGGGATGCAGAACTTTTTTTTTTTTTTTTTTTTTACAAAAGACCTACATGAAGGTCTTGGTCAGAAAACACAATCTCTACAATTCAACTAAATACAGGATTGACGTTGAGCATTATATGTCTTAGCAACCAAATATTAAAGCAGTGGTACACATACGGGGCTTTTACTTAAAAAGAATGGCAGCAAATTAGTCAGTTGCATGACATTTAAAAAACTTACATCTACATCCATTAAAGCATGTCCCCAAAATATCTTGTAACCAAATTATTCTAACAAAATGCTGCATGTTTTGGTCTTATTCAAGAAGTTTATACAAACATATAAAATATAGATCTGATCTATAAAATATAGATCTGTACTAATGGACACAGGTTCAAAGTTCATTGTTTAGCCTGTAATTACCCAGCAAAATCTATGTTGTATCAATCAATAGCTAGTATAGCAGCTAAAAATTTTAGTTACATGGGCTCTCCGCTGTTAATGTAATCCCAAAGCATCTCCTCAGACAACTCTGCAAACTTCACCTTTGTCTCCTCATAAAAGTCCACCACTTTGTGCTCTGTTTCTCCACCTGCAATGATTTTAAAAAATCAGCTGACTGCTTGTCAAATACCATCCAAGTAAACATTCAGGTTACACTTAACATACCCTCTCTTTCATGACAGAGGACTATGACCACTCCTGTAAATACACTGTGCTCTTTTCCACTCAATCTGCAATGCATGTGTGGAATAAAGAGAATAGTCATTAAAGACTGGTTTAAAACAACAGATACTACAAAATAGATATTCTTCATGTATATTAAGAATTATATTAAACAGAAATTACAAATTTATGATACATTTTTTACATATAGTTTGAATATTTTAGGTCAAAAGCACCTAGACAGCATGCAGTAGGCATCTTGCTTATCCACAGGCTTCTCCATAATTAAACCATCCACTGTCTGGAAACAGAAAATCAAGCAGTTGCTAGGACTTTTATTCAGCAATTGAATCATCAAATTTTATTGAACAGAGCCCACGCTTACTTACCACCACAGTGTCTGCCCCAATCACTATATCTGGTTTTTTCATATGTTTCTACACCCAGGACACGTAAAGTTAGATACAGACAGACACACATTACCACTTAAACAAATGACAAGTCTAACTTAAAACAAAGAAGTTTGGGATCAGAAATGACAGACTCACAAGCGGCATCCTGCGAGCAACTTCCAGGGCCTTTTGCTTTGCCGTCTCCACTGCGTACTCATAAGGCGCTTTAAACAAGGCCTTGTCCAAATTCTCTTTAAACCAAGATGGCACCACTTCAAACCGCAAACCCTGCATAGAGACCAAATGTATAACTGTTCTTGAACATTCCTATATAATTTACTGTGATACTGTTTTAAACTTACTACGTTGGTCAAAATCTCCTGTCGCCTCGGAGATGCGCTGGCCAAAACAACAAGTCTGCCATGCAGCTTGGATATGACTGGGTCCAACACCATGTTGCCTTCAGAGGTCTAGCATGAGATCCAGGACAGTCAATGAGAGATCTCAGCATTTTATATTCATACAATTCCCATCAGGGTGAAAAATAAATCCCAAATACTGTGTTTTATAAAAGCCTAAATCTACATATTATACTAAATCTCATATTATTTGTCAGGCAGAGATCTAAAATAAGCAATTCTGGAAATATTTATTATTGTTATACTTAATATTTATATTTACTGTATAATATTTGCATATAATATTTGGTAGAATATATGTATCTTTTTGGTTAGTAGTCCATCATTAAAAGTTCTTAGGGATTAGGGTGATGTTTAAATCCAGCAGATCCTCTACTCCTTTGTTTACATTCGAGTACAGTTGTGGTCGGACGATTACATACATTCATCATGGACATCAGTGTCATGGCAATATTGGGCTTTCAATGATTTCTTTGAACTGTTTTTTTTTTCTGAGGCATAATTAGTGTATAACATACATCTATAATAAAAAACAATAAGAATTTGGTGAACAAGTTTTAATTTTAGGGGATGGGGGGTGGGGGTGTCCTGAAATCAACACAGGGTCATAAATTATACATACACATGGATTATTAATTCATTGGTGCTGAAAGATCCGAACTATCTTTTAACATGCCATGGCCAAGGTCTTTTAACTTCCTGTTAGTGATCATGATGGACTCCAGCTGGTAGCTTCTCTGTGCCCACATAAAAAGTTAGTTCGTAGCACTGGACTGGCCAAGACAGAGTACAATGGGAAAGTCCAAGGAGCTCACTGCAGATCTGAGAAAGATGTACACTGTACACTCATTCTGTCTCATCATCATCTCATCATCATTCATGTCCATCATGAGTGCAGTCTAACTTCCAACCACAACTGTATCTGTGATCTATGTCCTGCAGAGAGGTTTCACTGACTCACTAAGGATACAGACTGAGAGCAGATCATAGTGTTTAATCTAATCCATACTGATGCCACAATCTGAACTCTAGTCCTGAACAGCAGCGTTACAGCTCACTATCATAACGCATGACAATGACCACATGACGACTCTACCACATGCACTTCAGTACCTTGTAGAGTTATTAAACCTACAACTGTTTAACAGTCTCAAAAGCCGGAACCGGTTTTTCATGGTTTTGTAACTTACCTTAACCCACGTCTATCTCGCACCTCTTCACGTCCACCACGAAGTTCAACCGGAACTATGTGGGCGGGGCCTGTCCACGCATGCGCATTGTCGGTGTGGCGCTAAACCAGTGATCCGCCACCAGGGGAGACTAAAACCATTCATTTTAATCTACAGCACAGGTTCCCAGCCCTGGTCCTGGAGTACCCGTAGTCTTGTACGGTGTAGTGCTTTCTCATCTCCCAACACACCTTGATTGAATTAAACTGTGATCCACAGTGACCCAGTGCCAACATTGAGATCAGAGCCTCAGCGGTTCGAATGGATGAAGTTAATGAAGGAGATGAGATGATGATTTAGCGCCTTATAACTACTGTTTTAATCACGGCTGCTGTTGTAGTCAATGTTGTTATGTGAATAAGTGATAACCTTAGACCCAGCTAAGAGTTACTACTGGTTCCTAGAACGGTCTTTCAAAGTTCTGGCAACCTTTCAATGTGTTTGAACATCTCCGTAACTTCGCACAAATGGTTCAGGGAACGTTTTTGTAGCGAAACCTCCTCTGAGCCAAACCTGTACATATCTGATACAGTCCCGGTTGGTTCTCATCAGAGCCGCTGAAAGAGAGAGTTACGACACTCTGTGTTCTCACCAACTACTTGATTATAATCATTTATTTATTTATATTACTTATTTTATATGACAGTATCTTAGAACAGGGCTAGAGCTACAGATAGCCTGTTAAAGC
>JAOVVH010000058.1:13472293-13482715 GCA_028566435.1 Scorpiodoras heckelii | reverse complement strand
CAAGTAAAAGAAATAATGTGCAACACCTTTAACAAAATAAATAAAACAATGTAAATTCAAATCACTTCCAGGAGGAATAATAGAGCAAGTTTTACAGTATTTTTAGAAATCTGAGTAATGCTGTGTTTTGTTTTTTTTACTAAAACTAGTACATTCTTAAAGAATATTCTCAAAGTAAAGTGAGTGCAATTTCAGCAAAAGTTAACTTTTTCCTAACAAAATGACTCAAACTAGTGCAAAAATCAAATCGTAAATATTATTAAATGATTCGGGTAATGTGTAGGTTCCTGGTGAAAAAGTCCTGACTCGACTTTTAGAGGAACATATAACACGTAGCCCTCAAACCTCACGGACAAGAAATCGGACATTTTGTGGACTATATGTTGGCCGAGAGCAGGTTATGCAAATCGATGTATTTTCCTAATCGATTACATCGATGACATCGACATGTTGCCCCAGTCCTAGAACTTTTTAACTCAGTTATTTTGCATGTTACACCACATCTACACTAGAACTCTACCTCAGCTATCTGAAGCATCACACCACAACCACAAGAAAATAGACGGGAATGTGTACATTCACACAAGACCTTTTTTTAAACACAGCTTTTTGCACATTACACAATACTAACACCAGAACTCTACCTCAGCTTTTCACACATCACACCACAAACTTTTTGCTGCTATTGATCAAACTGCACTATTTAAGCTGCTCTACTATGCACCTCCTCTGTTATGGTGATCATATTGTATTGCACTAATACATTTTGCACATTGAATATTATAGTTTCTTCTCCCCTCCACCCCCCCCCCAGCATCTTCTCCATTCTATTGTATTATATTGCTCTACATCTCTTTACGCACAATGCTTAATTTTTACTGTACGTTTATGTATAAGGTGAGAGAGAAACGGTATTTCGATTCTCCTATATGTCACACATATATAGTGAAAATTGACAATAAAATCCTTGAATTCTCTTACTCTTACAGAAGTTGGATGCCTGTTACTGCATCAGTGCTTTTTCCTTGTCTTTTGATTAGTGGTTAGCGTGTTGACATTCATTTTACACCATGAGATCTAGGGATGTCCTGCTCAAGTTTTTTTTGTTCCCGATCTGATTTATTAATTTTGTTCCCGATCCGATACAGATTTTCACACCAATAATTCGATACTTGTCCAGATAAGAACTAGATAATACCAGGGTGTGGAAGCAGTATTATTATTATTATTATTATTATTATTATTATTATTATTATTGTGTTATTGTGTCCTTAGTATGTGTGTAGAAGAATGATGATGTGAAACTAAACAGTAGATCATAACTATGATCTACTGTTGAACAGACAAACAGTGTCTGCTCAAAAACAATTCCTTTTAGGGGAGTGTAAAATAAGGCCCCCAGCAGCACTGAGACAGACAGGAGAGAATGTGCATTAATCACAATGCGACTGGGGTTAAAAAGGCAAATGGAAGTGTCAGAGCTTTCATTCTTCTGTCTATACGCTTCCTCTGTTTGTTGCTGCACGACTTCTATTTCTTTGTGTTTTTCATTAAAATTGCCACGACACAGGGTTTCCCGCAGCGCTTGATTGGCAAAGCCTTGTCAATGCTTTATTTCAGTTTCGTTTTTCCTCCGCTTTAAAACAAATAAAAAAGTGCAGGCGCTGGATAAATTTTTCATCAAAACATGGTTTAATTCAATACTAATACAAAAGATTTATTAAACATTTACCCCCCCCCCCACAACAAATGTACCAATTTAAAATATTTCCAGACAGCAGATATCATAGCCACGTCCTGCCACAAATTGTACTCTCCGTTTACGACACCTGTGCAACTGCTGACATAAAACAGAAGATCGGCCGATCACTAAAGCCGATTCCGATCTTTTTAAAAATGCCTTGATCGGTCCGATTCTGATCTTTGAGATCGGATCGGGACATCCCTAATGAGATCAGTTACCTCTCAATGAATTGAGTGTTTGAGTGTCTTCTGTCAGTCTGTTATCTACTTTGATGAGTTGTAAAATCTAATCCCATCAATGTCAATAAATAGTCTAAACTAAAATGGAATTCTATTTGTAAAACAGTACATTGTTTGTTAACATCAGTGGTTTTTTACATTGTCTTCCACTGTTATTGGCTTCGATGAATTATAAAATGTTATCTCATCATTATGTATTAATGTGAGGGAAACAATTTTGTTACACATTAGGCCTATATTTGACAAAAACTTTAAAAACTGTACTTTAGGTTTGCTAAATACAATAAAATAACTATTGTGGTAATAGCACTGTATATTATGCCTATATGGTTAAATTTGTGGTGCGATTATGAGGGGATCGTTGGAAAATGTTCTGCTCCAAAAAAAAGTTTCAAACCCCCTGTGCTACAAGAATACTAAAATGCCAACACTGCTTCTTATTTTACAAGAACAAGCCCTATTGTATGTAATCTGAACACTGCTGTTTTCACTCTTTATAAGAAGGGAAGAGGAGCTTACAGAAGCTGGTGACATTTCCCACTCTTTGGCAGTTTCTCTGGTGCCACTCTCCTCCTTTAGACCCTTATCCAGTAACTTTTTACTTGCTGGTTCTTCTGTGTCCAGTATGTCAAGAGCCTGTTGGTACTCTTTGGCAGCATACTGTAAGGAAAAAAATGATCAAGTTATTGAGAAAGTAAACATTAAGCAATGTATTGCTCACCCTGATACTGATACTTGCTTGTCCAAGTATGTAATATCTACTAATTGAAATCGGACAGTAATCACACCATGCGGCCAAAAGTTTGTGGACACCTGATCACACACCCATGTGTGTTTTTGGACATCCCATTCCAGACTTAGTCTACCTTTGCAGTTATATTAAGCTCCACTCTTCTTGGAAGGCTTTCCATCAGATTTTGGATCGTGGCAGTAGGGACTTGTGCTCATTCAGCCACAAGCGCATTAGTGAGGCGAGGCACTGATGTAGGATGAGGAGGTCTGGGGTGCGGTCAGTGTTTCAGTTCATCCCAAAGGTGTTCAGTGGGGTTGAGGTCAGGGCTCAGTGCATGCCTATCTTGTTCTTTCATTCCAACCTTGCCAAATTGTTACTTTGTGCAAAGGGGTATTGTCATGCTGGAATAAGTTTGGACCCCTTAATTTCATTGAGGGGAAACTGTAATGCTACCGCCTATATCTTATACAGCTGTGTGCATCCAACAGTTTAAAGGCCCACGTGTGTGTGTGTGTGTGTGTGTGTGTGTGTGTGTGTGTGTGTGTGTGTGTGTGATGGTCATGTCTACAAACTTTTGGGCATAAAGTGGATGTACAGTCTTAATATCTTGTCATACTCACATGGCACCTTGCAGCAAGATACTGGCAGGCTCCATATAACTAAGAAACCAAAGAATAACACAAATTTCAGATGTGATGGACATACATCAGCTCACGCCTTAAACAGCATTATAGTGATCTCGGTAACTATTTAAGCTGCATGCCAGCCACAAGCAACGTTACGTCAAAGAGTCAATTTGACAAACAGATTTAACTGGCAAAAGCCAACACCCAAATAGTAAGAGCTCTCACCTTGTCAAGTTTGCGAGACCTTAGGGCATGAGAGGCTCGGTGGTACTGGGATGTAAGATAAAGGCACTGTGCTAGCCAGTAAATATCCTGAGGATCCTCTGATAAGAATAAAACAAGATAATGAAGTCAGGTTAGCATCCTAACAGACTAACTCATCTGTACGCTTGCCTTGGCTATAGGTTCATGGAGTAGAGTGAGTGAGTCATGTAGCTTAACACAATAGTAAAAAAATAAACTTAAAAGAAATTATAATAAAAGACAGGAAGCTCACCACGTGATAAAGACGCTACTTTGTCAGCCCAAAAGAGAGCACTTTGATATTGTTGCTGCAAAAACAATGAACACATTTTTAACTTTTAATGTAGTGGATTTCTGGGAGAAAATATCTATATGTTAAGTATGTTTAGACATCACAGAACTACAACATGTACACGCTGATGGTCCGGATAAGTGAAATACACAGTCATCGACTTAGCTAATAAAACCAAGTCTGAGCAACGCCTTAGCAATCTACCTAGCTACATACATCAATGCTAGCTGGTTTCAACGACGTGTTTGTCTATTTAAAAAAAGGCTCATGATGAACTTTGTATTCATATTCATATTGTTTGTATGTTGCAATCACTCACAGCATCCGGGTAACACCTGACCGGACCACCCCTTTAAATCGCGCTAAGCTACCTGCACAAGTCGGTTTAGTGGCTAGCAGCTTAGCGGTGTAGCGGCTAAAACAGGAGCTGCTCAGACCAGATCCAGGCTTCGTTTACCTGATCGATGTAGTGCCGCACACGCTTCCGGAGTCTGTCTAGATTCATGGCGATTGACGGGTTTCTCAAACACAACAAAGTGACATTCTAGGTGTTTACCTTCCCGTGAATGAAAATGTACTGATCACTCTCTTAATGGTTAGCTAAGCGTAGCTCTTCAAATAAAGACTAAAACCCGCGGTTAGCATAAACTTGGTGTACCGCCTACAAATTCCCCCGAAACATCGACACGTCAGGAAAAGGTCCTATCTATAAATACACACGATCAGAACAGCAAAAAAAAATTATTTCAGTTCATAAATCAGAAACGACCTGCTGTGTTTCAGTCATAATGATAAACTTTTCTTCGTAAATATTTCGCGAAAGGTACCTTTTAGACGAATATATGTTATATGAGCTATTCCTATCTGCTCGTTTTGGACATGATGTGGTTAAGATGATGAGAAGCACAAACTCTGGGGTTTGGACAGCTGTTTTTACTCAGTGTGATCAATCAATATACGATGTTATTGAAAACATAGTACACCGACTGTGTATGATTGATGCCATTTCAGCAAATTCGTTTTATATTTGTATTTGGCCGTCCCAGTTTTGGTGAGACGAAAGGCTCCGTGGGGTTCACAGGTTACTGGTACAATCGAACTGGTTCCATCTAGTGGTGAAGTTGTGTATGATTTAGTTCAGACAGAAACATTATTTATGTTCCAAACATGTACACTATATGGCCACATGTATGTATAGAAACCTGACCATCACACCCATAAGATTGAAGCACATAATTGTATAGCCTGTCTTTGTAGACTAGCACTACAATTTCGCTTCACTGGAACCATGAAGCCCAAACCCCTTCCAGTATGACAATTCCCCTGTACACAAAGTGAGGCTCATGCGGACAGTTTGCCAGGGTTCGTGTGCAAGAACTCGAGTGTCCTGCACAGAGCTCTGACCTCAAGCCCACTGAACACCTTTTGGCTGAACTGGAATGCCAACTGCATGTCAGACCTCCTCACCCAAAATCAGTGTCTGACCGGACTATCGCTCTTGTGGCTGAATGAGCAAATACCACAGCCACACTCCAAAGTCCAGTGGAAAGCCTTCCCAAAAGTGTGGAGATTAATATTAATAACAGCAAAGGTGAGACTAATCTGGGAATGGGTTTTCAATAAGCATACACGTGTGACTGTCAGGTGTCCACATACTTTCGAGAATATAGTGCACATATTATGACCCTTCCTTTTTGTATTTCATGTATGGGGAGTATTTCCCGTAGCATAGAACACTGGTCGTGTACGTTTCTAAAGATATACGTGCAGGTAAAACCATTCCTTCCTTTCTTACTTACTTCAACTTCAGGATCGGGGCTGTGGTGGATCCGGTGGATCCTGTGGTGGAACTCATGGTGCGAGGTGGGAATATAGTCTGGATGCAATATTGGTCCAACTCAGGGCACTGTGCACACACATACTCACACAAACCAAATGTGGTGTAGCCAATCCACCTACTAGGATGTTTCTGGAGGTGAGAGGAAACTAGAGAACCCTGAGGAAGCCCTGATGGACATTGGGAGAACATGAAAAACTAGACAATAATCCAAGCTCTGGACCCTGGTGTAAACAAATAACGACATATTTATTACAGCTAATTCTTACTGTTATCTTGTTTTCTACTTAAACTGGCACATAGAGCATAATATAACGCTTTCCCTTGTAAAAAACACAAAGTACTGCATGAAGGATCGAAAAGAAAAGCAATACAGGTATATGTAGAGGCAATAATTTATTTTATAACATAATCCTAGCATCTGGTAAACAAAATTGAGAAACACTGAATGGCATTCTTGTCACAACAGATTCTGCAAGACAGCAAACATTAGTGTAGTATGTGGTCAAAAATGAAATCACTTGTGATATGCATTGAATGCACTGAAGAGTTAATTGGTTCATTTACACAATTTATCCTCCACACATATTAATAAATGGTTCTTTTATAGTTTATAAAATATTGTTTATTTATAATATTTATTTCTGTACATACCGCTACAGTATTTTACAACAGCAACAAGTGTGCTGGTGGCATGAGCTGCATGTTGCTCTGTCCATGGGGCTCTGGCTTTAAAAGTGCACCTGATCTATTCATCTTGTTGAGTCCTACACGAGGTACACATGCTGGAAAAAGGGCACTTGAACCACATTTCATCTCATACTCTTCTAGTTTTCTATGATCTGTGTATGTGAATGGGGGAGATGTGCAAGTGTGTAATTGTCTGCAATGAGAATGAGGTACTGGATTTGCAGAGATCCCCCAGAATCCCTCAGGGTCTCTGGATAAGATTAGTTTGCCAGCAGCAGCAGCTGACATTGTGCATGTGGCAGCTCTAACAGAAATCTTGAGTATCCCACCTTCACCTGCTTTTTATTTCTTCTTTGTATTGCTTGAAGGTTTGAGTCCCTTCTATCCCCCCTTTCTCTTCACCAAGCCCGCCGGTTTCAAGTGTTTCTCCATGGTTTCATTTTTGTATGTGTTTCATACAAGTCTTTTAAAAAACAAAGCTGAAGTCAGTGAGGCAGCACAGGCCTATGGTGTAAAACTGCCACCATCAACAGATCTATACACTTTTGCGCTTTGATCCAGTCACGATCGGCCGAGCAAATTCCACAAAGTCATCTATTAGGACTGGCCATGCACCTAAAATAAAGATCAAGTTCACAGAGTTCAACAGAATACTCTCAGCTTTCTTACAATAATTTTTACAATCGAACCTAAAAATAACCTAGAATGCCCTCTGTTACATCGAACCATAATTACCTTAAAATGGAAAGTGTAATAACCCTCATGTTGTCTTGATATGGCTTCTACTTGTTTCAGTGTTTGAGATCCCAATGGCCACAATATTTTGTTCAGAAAAAAAATCAATTTAAAAATGAACTATTTTCGCTGCATTTTTATTAGCTTTATTTTAATAAAAAAAGTAGCCATAAATCCTGTGTAGTTAATCTTTTGCCACAATTAGGCCACTACACCAAACAATGAACTATATCAAGGTTTATGTTGTATGAATGGGTACATTACCAGTTATAGACACGCAACCTAATTAATTTCAGTGTATTCTATAACATAATATTGAGTCAAAGGTTCTCGTATTAATAAATGTCAGTGAGGGTCAAGGTGAATTAATGCTAATTCTGTTGGAGGGGGTCTGAAGTCTCTAGGGTTCAACAACTATGCTCACCTTCCTCATCATAGTTTGACATGTCATCTGCAATCATGTTGCCAAAATCCAGAAGCAAGTTCCAGGTGTCCCTGGGAATAGATCGCTTATGGTGTTCCTGTTTAGAGGGAAAACTCAGTGTACTTCTGCTGTACATTTCCTCTTTAGTGAAATTGCTCATTCTTTAAAAATGTTTTTAACAGCTGAATTGCTTGAAATGCTATCAGTAAAATTCTACTTTGTTATGCACAAAAAATTATCTAAATTCAGAAAACTTACCAATAAAAATTTATTCCAGAGGTCGAGAAACTTGAAACGGCCTGTCAGAACTAGGTTCCAGTAAGCAACTGCCATCTCCAGATCTAAAAGCCAAGCAAACAGCAAATAATTTACTCATCTTGGGCATACAGCATTTGCAGTGTTTATTCGATAGTTCATCTTTCCCATTACCTAAACCTTTCTGCCCGGGATTCTTTGCAAAATTAAATGTAAACTGGTAGAAGTCCTTAAACTTTCCACTGTCTTTCAGTTCCTGTTCCAATCGAGGAAGCAGACTGCGGAGTTTCTCTGGACTGTCACATCTGTGGGCAAGAAGTAGAAAGAAGCCACCTTTGTCTCAAATCCAACTCGAAGCATCTACAGTAATCAGAAATGCTTTGTATGGAATTTTAACCCAAAGAAACATGAGTCCTAACAGTGCAATTGTGCTGTAATTTTTGTACTTTGAGACAGCTCCTGGACTTGTACACACTGAAAAGACATTTTCATAACACAATCAACCACCACCAACCATATTTTGTCTGCATCACTGAATCTGATTGTGGCTTAGAATGAAATATCAGTTTAAAGAGATAAAACAATGATTATGCTGGCTATGGTGTTTGGTAGGGTGACACTAAAACACACCCTAGTTCAGTCATTCCGTCGAGGAACTCCTTTTTGCTGAACTCGCATTGCGTTGCTGCTCTGAACTTCCACGCTACTACCAGAACGCTTATGCTGGCCGGATCCAGGTTGAGGTCATCGCAGAACTGTTGGATTCCATCGATCCCGATCTTATTCTCATCCTGAGGATCTGAGAACAACGATATCTTACGTTTAGGCTTATATCAACAGAGAACATTAACTTGGTATTAAGCAACATCGTGCACAGCCATTGCCACACAGCAGTCACAGCATTTAGGGAGCGGTAATCATACAGGCCCCGACTCTCAGGATATGCACCACGAACTTGCCCACTTGCCTTTGTATCTGTTGTAGAGCTGCTCCAGCTTCTTTCGGTCTACGGAGGTTTTCATGGATTCCTTGAAGTACAGATCCGGGTTCTGGAAATAGTTGTCAGTGGCCACCTCTAGTTTCCAGTCATTCTGAGTGAGACAGTACACAGCTGTCTTCTCCCCTGCTTGCGTGAAGGACATGAACTGTCGTACTTTGTCCTTCTGCGAAGATTTCAGCTTATGCTGAACGGGAACAGAGGAGAAGCTCTCAATCACACACGCCGACACACGGAGCAGGACAGTCAACAGTGTGTACAAACAGAGACAAGCAAGAAACACAAACACCCACATGAAGAAAACTCAGAGGCAGGACAGTTAGGAGGGACACAAACAGGAACTAGTGGTAACAAGACGCCAGGGTTATTATCAAAACACAGAGGCATTAAGCAGGAGGAAAGATTTGGTTAGTTTGCTGGGAGAAGACACAGACTGAAGTGTGACAGGCCACTTGCTAAAGCAGCATGTGGTGGTAATATGAGCTGACAGACCCCAAACAGACCCCAAGAGCAGAAAACAAGCCCTGTCCTACAGCCGGATATTATATTTAACTGCAGAACGAGCTTTTAGTTAGGACCATTTTCACAAAGGGATCAAAACGACAAAGCTGGCGCTTTAGGTGTCGACATGCAGTAATAAAGTACAATGCTGTTCTGTAGGCTGTGGAAGACTTAACGGCGTTATACAGTGTCCTGGTAAAGCTGCTCTTTGTGCCGACTGCGGAAACAGCACTACACTCACTACACCTCTCTACATGATGGGTGATGGGTTCAAATCGACCGAAAGCCACCAGGCTGGCTGTCGTGGCTGAACAACGTCTAAAACCAGTGGAGTTAGCTGGTGCACATTACACGCCAAAAAGGGAAAGGTACGTGCAGGGCGACAGCGGACTCCAAGATCAACAACTGACCTTCCTGCTCACTACACAATATCTGCACTAATATCTGGAGGATCCTGACCAAAACCCGCCCGAGTGGCGCGACAGCTACACACCTCGGACACCCTGTGTTTCCGCTCACAGCGGCGGCAAATACGAGCGGTTTTTGTCATTTCCAAATCACCTACCATTTTTATCACCCGCTGTTTGACCAAATTGTTAGTCCCCATATACGGCTGCGCGTGAACATCAGGGGGAATGCGCCAGAGGAGCACCGCGCATGCGCACTGAAGCGCCGACTCGGTGGGAATTGTAGTTTTTAAACAGGAATATCTCACTACAAGATCTGACGCAGCGGCTCGAAATACAAGCGTTACACCTGTTAGGATTAGGTTGTGGATCACAGGGGAGCTGAGTCAGTGTCCTTTGCTCCATAAATGTGCGTTGTGTACAGGGGGGTGGGGTTTGGACAATCCTAAGGGCCTGGCACTGACATGGGGCCCTTTGAGGGCTATTAATATTATTTTAATAGTATTGCCTGTAATCTTTCATGGGGCCCAAGATTTCCAAGATTTCTGTAATCTTTCATGGGGCCCAAGATTTCTGCACGCCTGGTTGTGTACTTTTACTGTGTCTGTGGCCTTTCCGTGATGTCTGGGACTGTTTGCCATGGACAGTTTGGGACTTTTATCAGTCACATCACAATCACTGAACAGTTTATAACTGTGT
>JAOVVH010000058.1:13382016-13393858 GCA_028566435.1 Scorpiodoras heckelii | reverse complement strand
TGGAAATAGTAACGCGTTAGATTACTCGTTACTGAAAAAAGTGGTCAGATTAGAGTAACGCGTTACTAAGTAACTAAGTAAAGCGTTACTGGCATCACTGGTCAGGGCACATTATCCTGTGGCCATTAGGGAATACTGCTCCCATGAAGGGGTGTACTTCGTCTGCACCAACACAAGGTAGGTGGTATGTGTCAAAGCAACATCCACATGAATGCCAGGACCCAAGGTTTCCCAGCAGAACATTGCCAAGAGCATCACACTGCCTTCGCCAGCTTGCCTTCTTCCCATAGTTCATCCTGGTGCCATCTCTTCCCCAGTTAAGTGAAATGCACACATCAGCTGTCCACATGATGTAAAAGAAAACATGATTCCTCAGACAAGGCCAACTTCTTCCACTGCTCTGTGGTCCAGTTCTGATGCTCCCATGCCCATTGTAGGTGCTTTCGGTGGTATACAGAGGTCAGCATGGACACTCTGACTGGTCTGCAGCTACACAGCCCCATGCGCAGCTCATGACATTATTGCTGGTTCACTGGTTGTCCTTCCATGGACCACTTTTGGTAGGTACTAACCATTGCACACCAGAAACACCCCACAAAGACCTGCTGTTTTGGAGATGCTCTGACTCAGTCGTCTAACAATCACAATTTGGCCCTTGTCTTTTTTATTTTTATTGATTTTTATACTTTTATCCTGCTTCCAACACATCAACTTTTGACTGTCCTCTTCCTGTCTAATATTTCCCAACTCTTGACAGGTGCCACTGTAATGAATGTTATTCACGTAACCGCTCAGTGGTTTTAATGTTATGGCTGATGTATGTGGTGTATTTGGCATCAACATTAGAAGGAAGCTGCTATATTCAGGAACATTGTACCTGGTGAAACAGGAAGTCATGTATACTCTACGCCCACATACAGGGAAAAATCCCAGACGTACATGTGTGTGTTTGTTTTTGTGTGTGTGTGCGTGCGTGCGTACTTTGGCTTTAGAGGAAAAAAACAAATATTTTTTTTCCATTCATTAATTGGTTGTGGAAAGTCCCATTATCTACAACACTAAGGCTGGACCTTATAGTCATGTCACAGTTTGACACTGATCGAACAATACATACATTTTTTTTGTGGTTTTACTCTTTTTTGTGGTTGTTGATAAAATGGTCAGTATCCTGTAATGTCCAAACAGGTTCTTGATATCCCTCTGTTCAATAAACTGCTCATTGCAAACAAAAGCAGTTCTAGTTAACACCACATTTCACCATAAGAACATCATACTGTGGCATCGGCCACCAGACCTGAGAGAGGATTGGCTGGAGCATGCATTACCGGCTGGGGGTAAAAATGTGTACCTACCATGACTGACTGGGTGAGTTGCTCCCTCCTCTCTTCTGAGGCCTGTATGCCTGTGTGTAAGAGTGTGGGCTGTTCTGCCCTTGATGTTCTGAGGTTTCTAATAAACATTACCTTGTTTAAAAGAGCAAACCGGTGTGGAAAATGACTTCATCGCATTCCCCACCCCCGCGATGTCATAATACCAACGGTCAAACAGGGTGGTGGTAGTGTGATGTCTGAGGCTGCTTTGCTTCTGCAGGACCTGGAGGACTTGTCACAATTGATGGAACCATGAATTCTGCTCTCTATCAGAAAACCCTGAAGGAGAATATCCACCTGTCAGTTTACGCAGCAGGACAGTGATCCGCACACAAGAAAGTCCACCTCTGAATGGCTCAAAAGAAACAAAATTAAGGTTTTGGAGTGGCCGAGAGAACTTCCTGACTTGAATCCCATTGAGATGCTATGGCAAGACCTTAAATGGGCAGTTCATTCTTGAAAACCTTTTAACGTAACCAAATTGAAACAACTCTGCAAAGAAATGTGGGTCAAAATTCCTTTACAGCAATGTAAAAGACTCACCACAAGCTATCACAAATGTTTGATTGCAGTGGCTAAAACATCCCTACCATTATCAGCATGATGTCTGATAACATTTGAAAAAAAAAAGACTTATTGGCATATTATTGAAAATTACGCATAGGTTCTGTTCTTTGTCAAAAAATTATAAAGATTATGTATACAATATATGTCAGATAACTTATTAGACATACTGGTATGTCTTATAGTAATAATGTTTTATGGTCATACATACAGATTTCATCACCTTTTGGAAATAGGCGAGGGTTAGACCTTTGGTCATTTCATGTCTGCAGAGTTTTATTATTATGATTAGGGGACAAACACCAAAGGTGTGTAGGTGCTTGTTATTTATTTCTTATCTTATTATTAATATTATTATACTTTGATATAGGAGTTTCTGGCAGCCCATATAATGTTTGGTATGCTTTTTGGCACAGTGATAGAGAATAGCTTCAGCTACTTACATAGCAATATTTGTGTATGGCACTCAACCACCTCCAATAGGGCAAAGCTGGATATACATTTACACTCATGTCTCTACAACATGTTGTAGAAAGGTGATTCAACTTTCCTCTGATTCTTTAGCTCATTCAAGTTCAGCATGTGCACCATACACCGATCAGCCATAACATTAAAACCACTGACAGGTGAAGTGAATAACATTGATTATCTCACTATAATGACATCTGTCAAGGGGTGGGATATATTAGACAGTGGATAACAGTCAGCACTCATAAGTTGATGTTTTGAAAGCGAGAAAAATGGGCAAGCATAAGGATTTGAGCAGCTCTGACAAGGGCCAAATTGTGATGGCTATACAACTGGGTCAGAGCATCTCCAAAACTGCAGGTCTTGTGAGGTGTTCCTGGTATGCCGTGGTTAGTACTTACCAAAAGCATTCCAAGAAAGTGCAACAGGTGAACTGGCAACAGTGCCATGGGCAGCCAAGGCTCACTGATGCGCATGGGGATTGAAGGCTACCCTGTCTTATCTGATCCCACAGAAGAGCTACTGTAGCAGAACGTGAGGCACTTCAGCCATAATGCACAAATGAATTGGAAAGTGAAGTTGCCAAACAGGAAATGAGTTCATATCTCAGGAACTATGATATATTCAGCCCAAATTTCATTAATGAGTGAAATATCAGGATCTCAGGGACTCCTAGAGATTTATCTAAATTCACCTCTATGGACTGCTATAATAATAAATTAGTAAATCTGCTCATAACTGTTGAAACACTCAACAGTAAATCTTGAAACTTCTTTCTGAAACATGCCAAGTGTAACAAATTTGTGTTTTCCCAAAAATGAAGTCATCCATTTTGAGCATTAAAAACATTTTGTTTTGCTTCTTGTCATACAATTTATTTCCATTCATCCTGAAATTTGGATCACAGCATAAAGAGACCAAGTTGAACAAAGTTTAGTTCTCAGATTTTTGATATATGGGATGGTTCATCCATAATACGACACTGAATTTGATGGCAGTCACCTAACAGGATTCTCATTTCTTGGGAATGCTTTTATGCATTAACACCAAACTTGGCACATGCACTATGTTTCGCAGCACAACCTGATGTTAAAAACAAACTTTGAGTTCATTTGCAACTTGAGAGGATTACTGAACCAGGAAGTGAAGCAGTATCTCAGCAATGATTTGATGTACTGCCATCAAGTTTTGTATATCCCCTTGAAAACAATCTGATGGTAATAAAGGCTTCTGGTCTTCATCTTTTCTGTGAGGAGTGGAGCACTTTCTAAAAATGTTATAAAAACTGAAATCTGTAATTTGTTAATTTAATTGAACCTTTATTTAACAGATAAAATGACAAAGAAAAGATTTTCAGTGTTTTCAGTGATGAACCTATTTGTTAAATATAAACAAATTTAGAAAATGAAATAAACTCAAAGTAAATCTGGAAGGTTCCACAATTAACAATTTAGCTGGTACTGGGTGAGGACATTAAGAATGAGTATAAAGGACCATCCACCAAAAGTTTCATGTTTTCAAGCAAGGATGGGTTGTGGTTCATCACTTTGTGCCAAACATCATGAGAGAATGTTCAGTCAGTTCAAAGATTATGTTTCTCAGTGCAAA
This sequence comes from Scorpiodoras heckelii, assembly GCA_028566435.1. Lineage (NCBI taxonomy): Eukaryota > Metazoa > Chordata > Actinopteri > Siluriformes > Doradidae > Scorpiodoras > Scorpiodoras heckelii. Next base: position 13,389,848 of record JAOVVH010000058.1, on the reverse strand, counting down.
GATTTAGGCCTTTAACCATCTACAGTTCATATCATGAAAAGTTTTAGGGAGTCAGGGGAAATCTCTGTGCATAAAGGTCAAGGGCAGAAACCACTTCTGAATGTGCGTGACCTTCGAGCTATCAGACAGTATTGTTAGAGAAACCATCATGCTACTCTGATGAACATAGCTACATTGGCTCAGGAGTACTTTGGAAAATCATTGTCACTTAACACAGTCTGCCACTGCATCAAGAAATGCAACCTGAAACTGTATTATGCAAAGAGGAAGCCACATATTGATTTTGTGCGTGTTCTGTGGTCAGATGAGTCCACATTTCAGCCTGCTTTTAGGAAAAACGGACGTTGTATTGTACATGCTAAAGATGAAAAAGACCATCCAGACTGTTATTAACAAAGAGTTTAAAAAACAGCATCTTTGATGGCATGGGGGTGCATCAGTCCCCATGATACATCACGCCCATGTGCCATGTGCCCATGACACATATATGGTGATATGCATATATGTGAAGGTACCATTGATGTGGAGGCTTATAATGGTATTTTGGAGAAACATATGCTGCCATCAAAGTTATGTCTTTTCCCAGGAACTCCTTGTCTATTTCATGAGGACAATGCCAGGCCTCATTCTTCACTAGTTACAACAGCGTGGTTAGACTGGCCTGCCTGCAGTCCAGATCTGTCTCCTGTTGAAAATCTATGGCACATCATGAAGAGGAGGATCAGACAACAGCGACCACAGACTGTTCAAGTCTTATACACAGTAAGAATGGACAAAAATTCCACTCAACTGCAACAATTAATATCTTCAATTCCAAAATGATTAAAAAGTATAATTAAAAGAAAATGTGAGGTGACCCAGTGGTCACCATGCCTCTGTTACAACTTTTTTTGAGTGTGTTGCAGGCATCAATTTCTAAATGTGTTTATATTAAGAGAATTAAGTTCTATTAAGCTGAAAATGTTGAAAATCTTTTTGGCTGTTAAATATAGGTTCAAGTGAATTAACAAATTATAGATTTCAGTTTTAATCACATTTTTAGAAAGTGTCCTGACCTTTTTGGAAATGGGGTTTGTATATTATTTATAATATAATATTAATATTAAAATTTAAAATGTATAAGATTATTTATATTAAAGCAGAAACCAAGATTTCTCCTTTCTTCTGTTCCTTGTAATGATCTTATTTTTTATTGAGAGGCAATTTAATATATATAAGGCCTTTGCTCAACCCAGCCACTGAGCTGTAGTGCTAGACCCAAGCCTAGTTGGGAGGGTTGGGTAGGAAATGGCATCTGGTGTAAAAGCCAGTAATTATAATGTTTGAAGCTGCATTTGCAATAAATATTATTGCCATAGTGGCATTTTTCCCTTCCTTTTTGTATAGAAGTTGGACCACATTCAGGGCATTCAGTAACAGCTTGTGACTTTTGCTGGGTGAGCTTGTGAGTTTTCCTCAGTCATCTCCTCTGTGCATTCACATAAGACTCTTCTGTCTACATGACCAGCATGCTGCTAACATGGTAGAGTGGGTCTACCTCACAACATCAAGGTCCTTCAAAGTGGATGCAAAGTTTGCTGGACTTCACTGGGGAATTGGGGCACATACTGGAATAGGGTTCCCTCCATTCACACTCTCCAGCTGTCTACTGACTGGCAAGCCTGTGGCTAGGTCCTGTTAATGTGACTGAGTGGGTTATCTTACTGTTGTGGGCACTGTTTGTTTGCCAGATTCACTAACACACAACCCTAGGGCTGAATTTGAGTTTTTTTTTAATTCTCCCCACAGTGTCATTATTGTGCATTTTTCCAACATTCCCTGCCTTCTCATGACTAGCAGGCATGTCAGTACATATTGCTAGAATGTCTGAGTGGCCTCAATGCCCAATATAAATAACACATAAATTATATTTAGCTGTGTGAATAAATGAGCCATGCAGCAACAAGCACCTACTATGTGGGCATTGCTTCAGCACTGAACCTCCTAAAGATGGTCACCAAACAAAACTCTATGCCTCAATGTGTGCTGAATGTATAAGTTTGGATTATGTGCTAGTGATAGCTACTGCAGTGTAGCTGGCGTGCATCAGCAATAGGTTAAATGGACTGACTATAGCATCGGACATGGGCATTATGAATTAGTTACATTTGTAACAGTTATACTAACTTATGAATGCTAAATAATTGCCAGGCCTCATTGTCATTCAGAACTGCTGCCCTGAGAAATTTTGCTTAGACAGAACCAAGTTACAAGCAATTTATCTTCCACCTTGTGGCATGTTTTTGGGGAGACATGGGGGAACATGTACAGAAATGCCACACAGATAAGAATCAATCCAGGGACCTTGGAGCCTCTATGCCACCCATGACGACCATATGACTATGATAATTACTGAAAATGATACATCATGTATCACTTCAAAGGTTACAGCTGCATGTGTGCAAGCACTTCTGCCATGGTTATATGCACCGATCAGCCATAAAACTAAAATCACTCACAGGTGAAGTGAATAACATTGATTATCTTGTTACCATGGCACCTGTCAAGGGATGGGATATATTAGGCAGCAAGTGAACAGTCAGTTATTGATTCTGATGTCTTTGGAAGCAGGATAAAGGGCAAGTGTAAGGTTCTGCTCATCTTTGAAAAGGGCCAATTGTGATGGCTAGATGACTGGGTCAGAGGATATCCAAAACTGCAGGTCAAGTTTTCCCAGCATGCAATGGTTAGTACCTACTAAAAGTGGTCCAAGGAAGGACAAGCAGTGAACCCGTAACAATAGTACTGAGATAAGTGTTACAAGCAAGAAATCTAACAGGGAACACCATTTTAATGATCCCAAGGTACTGACTGATCAATCCTAGCCATGTTGTCATGACACACATCAGATCAAGAGAGAAGCAAACCAGAACAAAATAGTTTTTTCAACAACTTTCATTGAACAGTTTAACTTTCATAGTGATTTTGTAGTGATTTTATTATTGTCAGAAATGTTTACAGGACCTTGCTCAGTATAAACTTAACTAACTTGTATTCTGCCATGCATGAGTCTGGTATTGGTTTACATGTGTGTTATACAACTAAAATGTTTTCGGATCTAAACTCCTGATGTAGTCTGTTCACATTACAGTATACGTTTAAAGCATACTTTTTATACTTTAAACAGGAAATTATAGTCACTTCTGCACATTTTTTACTAGGCCAAGTAACACTATAATATAAAGAATTAAACATGATCAGTCGCATGAGGCAGTGGTTTGAATTGGGGAAGTCAAAAAGTAAATGTCAGGATGTAGTGTTTGTATTATGCAATATAAATGTAATGTCTGATTTCATGAAGATTAATCTGCCCTACTGTCCAACTTTCACTTCCCTGTCACAAGTCAGAGAGTCACATGATTGCTAGTTTGTTCTTTAGAGAGTTGATCCCCATGGTGTTTTCACTGGGGGCTATGCATACCCATTCGTTTATTAATGATCTCTGAAGCCCTTTTTTGTCATGCTGCTGTTTAAAATTTGAGCTAAATTTAGAAGAACATGGCAATTTTTCTTTGGAATGACTGTTACTAGAAAACATTTTTGTAGGCTCGGTCAGTGTTAGTCCCCAAGGACAAAAAAGTTATGTAACGGTGCTGAGTTTCAAGCAAAATCTGGATGTGTTCGAAATATTCCCATGATTTGATAAGACCAAAATATAATAAGGCTACACTAAAATTAAATTACTTTTAGCAAATTTATTTTTAAGTTTGATTTCAAACATTATGTTTTGTCCATTGTTCTAAACATTAGTTTTATAAAAAGGGAAATCAATTAATTTGCATTCAATTGTTACTTGTAATCCAGTGATCAATCAAAATGCTGCATTTTGTTATATACATTTCTGTCACCTTGCATTTGACCATCCTGCACTGGTTCTTAGTTTGTTTGATACGAAGCAGTTATGAATTAATGCAAGACAGAAGCTGAAATACTTTTCTGATGTGAGTTAAGCCTGTGTATTGGTACAGTATAATAAATGTATGTAAGATAAGATAATTTAGATAGAATGAGCTTGTTTTTTCCCCTAAACAATGGGAACTGTTGAAATACCCAGTACTTTTGCTTCAATGAAACTATGGTATCTACAGGTCAAGCTCTTGGGAAAGTACAGTTTCCTACATCACAGAAGTATAACATCAAAGGGAATAATAATCCTTATGTGCTATGTCATGCCAGTGTTGAAATATTGTCAACAAACTGAAACTGAATTTGCACAACAGGTAGAGAGACCTGTTGTGACCTGTTCTCATACTCTTCAAAAACTTTCCTGTGATTGTTGATCTAAATATGGTATTTTACAGAGTTTGGTGCTGTGGAGCTGAGCAGTGACGAGCATTGTGATGGCTAATGCCTCTCTGAAGAGGAAGTGATGGGTTAAACCACAGGGCGGTTTGTTTCATGCAGACAGCCTTCCTATGTCCCAGCAGTGAGGGACATGATGCAGGACTGCGGACAGAAAGTTGTTTTTGGCATGTGATAAAATGCATCAATGCTTGATATAGCACAGTGAAGTGTGACTGCAGATGCAACTGTCAGTCTGCCGTGCTGAGCAACTGAATGCTTGCCATGCCCTAGCATGCACACCTGAGTGAACATTGTGTGATTGATTTTGGGGTGTTGTGAAATATCATCACTATCAGCATGTACTAACAATTTCTTCACAAGTATTCTCAGCTCATTCTCATTTTTAGCTTGGTGGGTGAGGGGTTGCCCCTTAGACCAATTGCTATTACCAAGTGAGAAATATTTGTATAGCCTATTTATACTCAAAAACAAAATTTATAAAAATGGACTTTAATTTTTTTCACATTTAACCTTAAGATGTTTGCATTGTACTTCTATGTGCAGTAGGTGGCAGTGTTGTATTAGGGTGACACGCAGCAACATGAACCCAGATATAACACATAATACAGACTGATTGTTTTAAACCCTCTATGTATTTAGGGAGTACAGGTTTTAATTTTTCCAGACACAGGATATAAATCAAATTATCAAATGGTAGTGTTCTTGGTCATGCTGTGAAAATTCAAATAGCATTGAATTCAAAGACAACAAATTCCCCAGTTTTTCCCTCACAATGTGTAACCAATTTGGAGATCCTATTTTCTGTTTTTCTAGCCACAAAAATATATATTTGCTCAGGTTGTTCTCTTTTTCATTTCCTCAAAAATATCATAGACCTGTTCTTTAAAGAACTCCTGCTTTCAGGTTTAAAAGAAAAATTCCCGTAATATGTTTCATATTGATAGTGTTCATAGACAGTTCCTCAGAAATATCTTCATTGTTCATGTTTGTCCCATTATATAAGATTTGAGACCTGCAAAATTAAGATACTAGTTAAATGCATAGAAGATTGAATTTTATTAAGACTTGCTGACAATTTTGAGTAACAAGAAATCATACTGCAGCTTATACAATATATGCTATGATACAACACATTGGACAAACCAGCTGTAAAATATGTTCGACCAGTAGCATAATGACTACCGGTACATAAATTCATTCTTGTCACTGCATGGTGCTATTCACAGAGCAACATTTAATCTGGTTAAGCTATACAGTCATTTATATCATTTGTTAATTCCCAGGCTTTGCACATTAGGAGTTTGTTGGAACTTAGATAATCTAGTTAGTTCATTAGATAAAACTGTCACTTATCCTTCTGTTACCTTTGGTTTTCAATAATCCAGATTCAGTTTCTCTTAGCAATAAGTCTTGGCATTGGACTTGCATATTTAATCATGAGAATGTTTCAACACTCGTTTGAGACAATTTGTGCTGTGGTGCTGTATGAGAGACAATCACAGCTATTTAAACAATGAGTGTGATTCGTACCTGTGATTCACACATGAGAGAGTACACCAGGGTCTAGAGGTGTAAACCACCTCAAAACATTAAACCCTCAGGGTAAATATCAGGCCAGCATTGTAATTAGGTAAAAGGTGGTGTTGCAGGTCTCTTTTTTTGTTTTTAGATAAATAAGTCAACTTTCATATAAATTGGCTTATTTATTCCTTTTAAACCTTGTTTCTTCCATGTCCAGAGTGTGTACACTGGTGTCCCATTTCCAAAAATAGACTTTTGATCAGAAAATGCTGCCCTGCTGCTGTGACATGTACTTAAATATATATTTTTTTGTTTCACCAATGTTCAAATCTGTATGTCGTTCTGGAATGGCCTGTATATATTATTGTTGGTTATGCTTTGTTGTGTGGTTTTTTAGAGGTACAGGTTTTGGTATTGCTTTCTTTTGCAGCTTACAAGATTTTAGAGTAACTGGATAAATGTGTGGTGCAAGCTCCAAAGTACTGTGTAATTATATTTGGTAAAAAAGTAAGAGCGAAGTCACTTTATTCGCAAGGCACTTAAATACTAACCAGATTCTAGCTATTAAGTATATAAGCATTCTGTACAAATCGCAAAGCACTGAACTTTTAAAGACAAAACTAACCATAAATATTGTGAAAGAAAGATCTGGATATGGATTGTGGAGAAGGTGGATGACCTCAAGTGCTTACAAGGTCACAAGGTCTTCTTTCAAAGCAGATATCTAATATCCTGCCACCAGGAATTGCATTGGATTACAGCAATGAAGAGCAAAGAGAAACATGACAAAGAAAAAGGGGAAAATCCATGTGCAAAATGCATCTTAAAAAGAAAAGCAACTAGTCAGTACCAAGGAACAATGAAGTGCTGCAGAAACTCAATACATCATTTATTTCCAGCTGCAAAAGTTCTTCAAGATCTAAAGCACATTTGTAGATGTCAGCTTATTTATATGTTAAGATTTTAGGGGAAAAGACTCCAAAACAAAAAGCCCTGCAGGAGTCAAATGTGATTTCATTCCCATGAAATGCAAGATCAACTGATTAAACAGGTGGCTTCTGCTTGGTTGGAATAAAAAACTGCACACACAACAGCACACTGTTGATAAGACTGTGGATATCTGACACACACATACACCCATGCGCGCACACACACACACACACACACACACACACACACACACACACACATGCACGCACACACACATAGACATAGCTTATAGGTTTTATCCGTAACTGTTATCCTGAATGAGCAAGCCAGGGGTGAGAGGTGGGTTAGAGTATTTCACCATTAAGTTTGAAGGTAGACAATATTTTATACTGTAAAATTCATTTTAATTGACAAATTGTTTAAGTAAGAATAACCAGATTGGTGTGTATTACTACAATATATGATGTTTTTGAAAAAATCTAGTTAGTTAGTTAGTTCCCATCATGTACTATAAAAAGTGATATGACATCAGTAGAGTTCTGGTGTGCCATATTACTCATCAAGGGGCACAAGATGGTCATTAAACATCTAGCAATATGTTGCTGATCTGGTATTTTGTAATGTTTGGTTTGACAGGGTCTCCTTAAAACTGTAGGTTTACTTCCTGCAGGTAAAGTTGGTGGTTCAGGCCCTGATCAATAGCTTCTCTATGCAGAGGTCTTAGGTCTTATGTTTTCATATGTTTTTACATTGATAAATCATGCACTAACTTTGAAATTATAGCCTGAGTGCTTTGTGGCCAAACCACTTGTAGATTTTTGGAAGTGAATCCATATTACATTTGTTACACATTTGTTTTTCAGCAGTTATGCTCACACCTACATAGGAATAACATTGGTTAAATGACTTACTGCTGGCTTCTGATCAGGGTTGTGTGTCTTTGCTTGTATTACTTGACCGTAGTGCAGCTTTTGACACTATTGATCATAATATTCTCCTTCATAGACTAGAAAATGTTGTTGGAGTTAAGGGAACGG
>JAOVVH010000058.1:13341889-13353917 GCA_028566435.1 Scorpiodoras heckelii | reverse complement strand
AATTTTATTTTTTTGATTGGACTCCTGACTCTAATTAGCTTTTGTTGAAGTCATTAGCATAAGGGTTCACTTACTTTTTCCACCAGCACTGTGAATTATTAATGGATGTGTCCAATACAGACATGAAATATTATAATTGTTTGCGTGGTATTAGGTTATACACGTGTTTGTCTATACTTGGGACTTAGATGTAGATAACGTCATTTTTATGACCAACTAATGCAGAAAACCAGGTAATTTCAAAGGGTTCACATACTTTTTCTTGCCACTGTATATAAATTGGATATAATATTTTTTATACATCTACCCACTAACAGGGTAAAGTATAGACCCTAAAAATTAAGAAGACTCCCTATGTAATAAGCAAAAGTGAAAGTGTTTTCTCTTTGACTGTCTTGGAAGGGATTCTTTGGCACACTTTAGGATCAAACTGTAACAAACATCCCTTGAGACAGATTTACACACAGGATTGAGAGTTTGAATCCAGGAATATGCATTTAATTTATGTGTTTATATTAATGTGTAATATATCTATGATCATACATGTTTGTGGTACCTAGATACTGTATATGTGTATGAGTATTCATGATAATGTACAGTATATCAGTGAACATATAACTGTGGCAGAGGTCAATGTTGTCAGAAACAAATAGCACTGGGTTTAAGTTTGGGTCTTTCAGGCTGTGCTATGGATAAACCATTAAAGTGCATTCATCCATCCTGTGTGCTGCAGACTGAGGGGAGGAGTGCTAGATTCAAAGTGGTGTCATCCATCTCCTAACCCACTGCTAGTTAAATGCAGTGTGTATGATGAATGAGAAACATGCCCTTGTTGAAAATAAGAACCAGTACAATGAGAGAATGATGGCAGAGGAGGTTATGTAGCAGAGCTAAAATGGTGGATCATGAGAAACTGGAATTCCAGTGTGGTGAGTAAAATACTGAGCTTGTTTTAAAAGTATAGCGTGTCTATCAGAACTGATCTCAAAGGGGAAGCAATGTATTTTTTATTCTAAAGTGTGGTCACTCTTAAAGAGTGGTTGATGTTAACACTGAACTTTTCACCATTACAGAAAACTGAAGATGAAACACACATCATCTGTTCAGAAAACATTAGCGACATCAAGTCATCATTTTCAAACAACAGACATGGAGATCACAAGACTGTCAAATCTTGCTTTCAGAGCCATTAATTCCTTTTTTACATGTATATGCTTTTTTTTCCTGCATCTTTTTTTGGAAACCCAGAGAAACTGCTACTGTAGACCCTATGATTTGAATAGAAATACAAACCCCATTTAGAGAAATGTTGGGACGCTTTCTTAAAATGCAATAAAAACTGAAATCTTTAATTTGTTAATTCACTTTAACCAAAAGACAAAGAAAAGGTTTTCAGTGTATTCAATGGAGCACTTTCTATTTGTTAAATCTGAACAACTTTAGAAATTTATGCCTGCAGCACACAAAAAAGTGGGAACCAAGTCATGTTTAGCACTGGGTCACATCATCTTTTCTGGGTCACATTACTTTTTCTTTTAATTATTATTATCTTCATTGAATTGAAGAGGAATTTTTGCCCATTGTGGAATTTTTGCCCATTCTTGCTACATACAAGACTATATACAAGACTCAGCAGGTCACATATGCAGTTGTCTGATTCTCCTCATGATGCGCCATACATTTTCAATAGGAGACAGATCTGGACTGCAGGCAGGCCAGTCAAACCACGCTGTTGTAACTCGTGCAGAATGAGGTCTGTCATTGTCCTGCTGAAATAGGTATGGAGTTCCCTAGAAAAGATGTTGTCTTGATGAATTAGGGTTTTATTTTTACACTAATAAAATTGTAAAAAAAGACAGCAGGGGCATAAAAGACAGTAAAAGTAATTGTCTTTACTATAGTTAACATCTAAAATTAAAATTGATTAAAAAAACCCCAAAACAAACAAAACAGAAAGCTTAATTAATGTGAAAACATTGCGTGGCAATCACATATATTACTCAACGGTGCTTCCTTTGTGAGGATCGAACCAGTGATCTTCTAATGACAAGGCTCTTCCCTTATCTGATAGCCCATCGCTTAGCTGTTGTCATCATTATAAGTAGTACTATAAATGTAAGACCATTTTACACATTAACCCTAACAAAAAAGCATTACATTTTATATTACAAAAGCCAAAGTTTAAATTAACTGTTGGAGTTAATTTAGCAAGGGTTGTGAAAAAAATCTGTCAATTATGAAATAAAAGCATTTTATTTCATAGACTTTGGTGGATGATCCTCTTATGCTCAATCTTGATGTTACCAGTTAAACTGCTTATTGTGGAACCTTCCAGTGTTACTTGTATAACCTTTTAAGTCTTATTTTGCCTCTGTCCCTACTTTTTTTGAGTGTGATTCATCAATTTCTAAATTAGTTTATATTTAACAAATAGAATTAAGCTTGTGATTAAAAACACTGAAAATCTTTTCTTTGTCCTTTTGTCCTTTAAATAAAGGTTCAAGTGAAATAATAAATTACAGATTTAATTTTTTATTGCAGTTTTAGAAAGTGTCCAAACTTTTCTGGAAATGGGATTTGTACATTTCACATACACTTTTAAGCAAAATATCTATTTTTGTTTTGCTTGCTATAAAAATTAATAAAGATAGTCATATCTTGTTTGTTTGCTAAAATTACTGGCAGATGTAGTTTCTGAGAATTAGATCCTGAGGTCTGGTTTAGTTATACACTTCTTAACTGTATTCTGTCTGGAAGCATGTAATCCACCAAGAAATATATTCAAGTGTAACTGCCATATAAAATAAATAAACCTCTCATAATACCGAACATGCTATTTTGTTTACTCAGTGGTGATTTCAGGTCTGTCAAATGACAGATTTCTGTAATTACAGCAATTACACTACTGCACTTTAATTTACATTGACAAGTTGGTTGTTGAACAGCTTGATAGTTATAGTATTTCTTTTCCAATTTAATACATATATTACAACTGTAAAACTTAGTATTACATAAAAATAGAATAATCCTTTAGGAAATTATTTGATGTATATATTATATTTAACATATATTGAGGGATAATTACTTCTATCAGTTTTTTAAAGAAGCAAAAATAACAGAAAAACTACAGATTCTGTGAGCTGATATTTGTGTGTGGTGGATTGCATGGCATTAGTTTGTAGCTTTATTGTATGCTTTCAATGTCTCTCTAAGCTTCTCATATCTTATCCTAGCAACCAGCCAGTGTGACTGTATGTCCTATATTATCACTGACAATTTAAACACACATGTTCCCCTGACCTTAGTAAAAATTTTCAATTTAGTAGTGAAAAGTGTATTTGATTTTTATTTTCCACTATATGTGCCCAAAAGCTTAATAACAGTAATTACTACGGAAGTAATTGACTTAACAATACTGTATGTATTATATATTACTTTTACAAATACACTGAGGGACAATTATTTCGATCAGTCTTAAAATATATACATAATTATGAAATACAAATTCTCTGAGCTTATCTTTGTTTGTTGGAGAGTAATATTTTGGTTTGTTGTGTTTTATTGTATGCTTTCAATGTCTAAGCTTCTCATAGCTTATAGCAACCAGCCAGTGTGATCTTAAGTCCTATAATACCATCACAACATCATGTTAGTGTAAAATTGTGAATCTATTGCTCAAAGTTGAAGGGCCTTTTTGCTTCAATGTGTGGAATTGCTTTTTCCCTCTTTTGGTCCAAGTTCTGTTTACCCAAAAACATCAAAGCCCATAAAAAGCAGGCTAATTCATTTGAGAAGAAAAAACTGACATCAGTATGCAGGCAAAGTGAGAGAAAAAAACTTGAGAGATGACACTAACTGAAAATAGATGAATCACTTCCTCTATCAAAGTTCTGGCACATCATTCAGCCAGGAGCTTAATGAAAATCCATTTGGCATAGTAGCAGAAGACTCCAGCCCCTCAGACCAGAATTAAGGCTCTTTGGACTGCCTGGACTTAAGGCCACACATGCTGATGCCAGAACAGCAGATGTGTGGCTTAGACTAAACACATGAAGTAGCTAGGCAATGGATTACCCAATGACTTGTCAATATGGCATGGCAGGATGGTTGACAGCCAATGATTAGTTAGAACTGTGCATTTCTGTTTTGGAGCACGTTTGTTTCATCATCTCAATGCTCATTTATTCACTAATCAAATGCATGGGCTCCAGTCCTACAATCAGAGATGTGTTTTATCACATTAATTTACTTATTATTAGTCTTGTACTACTTGGCCTGAGTGAACAACAGCAGTGAATGCGTAATGAGCAGAATTAAATTAATGCCAGAAGAGGTTGAAATGAAAGTTGTTGCAAGCTGATGAGCAAGATTCATCTTAAATCTTTTTAGCATATTTTGCTCTGTTATATTTCTCTAAAACACGTTCCATTCTAAAAGATATTTTGCCTTAAAAAAAAAAAAAAGAGACTAAATTAATGGCAAATGTTTGACACATGAAAAACCTATCCCCCCCCCCCCCCGTAGACAAAACATCTATAGCTTTTATGCTTCACGAACTGACAAATCTATTAGAACAGAGAGAAACTCGTACAGCAGGGGATTTTAAACTGTCCAGGGAATATATGAACTCTAATAAATTCTTTTTTGTCAAATAACACAATATGAAACTTGTAAGCACTGTTTGCTGTATGGCTGAACAGTACCAAGTACATATTTATTTTATATTATTTCATGACAGAACACGAACTGTTAAGACTCTGTCCACCATACATACAAAGTTGGAAGCAAGTGCAGTTTATTATAAAAGCTGATTAGGTTCCAGCAAGCAAATAATAAAAATAGATCAGGAACGTGGTGTAAAGAGAGCAAACAAAGTATCAACATAGACTGGCAATATTAAAAACAGCAAAGATAAAACAAGAGTAGCAAAATGTAACCTGTTATTGCACCGCAAGGAGCTAGAACAAAAACAGCTTAAATAGCCAATCAGTCATTCCTAATTAGAGTCAACTTGACTTGATGTGTGACATCATTAATGCATTTTTTCAATAGAGTAAGGCCAATATATTTTGCCTTGAGTTTTTGTTACCTGGACTTTGGCTTAGAGTTCATGTGGTGATTCAGAATCTATCAGATGGTGCGAAGTGCGGTGTGTCTCCTCGTCAGCCATCTGCTTGATGTTCTATCTGGGCTACTGCTTGGGTGAGCTGTTGAAAGAGAGCCCTTTCGCTTCTCTGGAACCAGGCATCGACAGCAGGGCCATCCGTGACACTGGTGTTCCATTGATATAGAGGTGGCTGATAACCTAGAACACATTCAAAAGCGTTCAGATGGCAGAGCGAGTTCTGGACATATTCGGCTCATGGCAGGTACGTCACCCAGCCCTGTGGTCCATGGTGGCAGAAGCTGTTGACACACTCCACCTGAATCTGCCTACCTTAATATTTTTAAACAGTGGGAGGAAGCCAGAGAACCAAGAAACCCATGCGAACATAGCAAGAATATTTAAAACTTGGCACAGACAGTACCTTGAGCTCATCGAACAGGGGACCCTGGAGCTGTGAGGTTGCAATGCTACCCATTTGAGCCAACATGTAATGATCCCACACAGATGAGCAGAGTCAAGTGCAGTATTTTTATTTAATGCAGATCCAACAAACAACATCAAAAAACTGAGCACAGAGCGTGGGGGGGAAAAAAGGGCAAAAAATCCAGGAAGAGAATAATACACAAAAGTCTAAAACACTCAGAAGTCTCTCAAAATGTGTGCAGGTAGGGCATGGGGGACAAAACCATGCTCTGGCTTGAAAACTGGAAAAATAGAACAGAGTGAGGGACAAAACAGGAAAAATTCAAAACGGCAAAATTCAGAAAAACAGTCCAAAAATACAAGCAAAAAACAGAATAGTACTTATCTAGGTGCAAAATGGGCAGAATAACAGGCATGAAGTATAAGACTTCAGTGTTGATCCATGCTGGAGCTGGCTATTTCTGTCTCTTTTATGCTCCAGTGTGGATCCTGGGCTGATTGCCTTAATGGCCATCAGGTGAATGTCATTGGCCATGAGACACGGGAGCTGTAGTTCTTTGTTGTAGTTCTCCTCCGGTGCGCCCTTGGCGCCCTCTCGTGGCGGTGGAAGTGGCCATGGACGTGACACACCATGCTTCCAAACAAATAACTAATAAACTGGGTGCTTATTTATGCAAGAAAAAAATTTCTGTTAGTAATATTTATATGATATTTTATGTATATTTAGAGACTAACAGGATGGTTGTACTCTTTTTTTTTGGGTCAGACATCAGTCACTGACTGTACTACATATTGACTTTCTAATCCTTATTTTAGCAATACATGATTATAATTTTAAAGTAATGTTATGTCACAACTGACATTCATAAATATAACTATTTGTTTCAGTCTGGGGAACTGGCTAGCATCTGTTAAGAGCATCAAAGTAGTAGTAAGATGCTAAGTACATTTTATTTAGTTGATAACAAAACATGAGCAAACAAAAAGGAATTCATGTATTGTGAAAACAATTTTTATGAGATTGATGAGCTGTAGCAGCAGTCTTGTTTAACCTAGCAATTTTTGTTTCGGCTGTATGATTTCATTTTTACTGTTATAGCAAAAATCCTGTGGTGTGAATGAATACAACAGTCTTACTTTGAAGAAAATTGAGTTTGACACCTCACTACAATCTTAAAGTTCTCACACAAATAAAGTGATAATGCCTGCACCACATGAGAATAATAGTCCATTTTAATGAGCAACAGTGACAGCTGGAGCTAAAATTAAAAGTTTTTGGGTGGAGAGGGGACACAAACAAACTGAAAATCACACAGTAATGTGTGACTAAATGTAATTGCTAAATAGCCATTTGGAAGGTGATTTAATCATGTAAACTTATCACAGCTGAAAAAGCTAAATAAAGGAAATTTAAACTGTTAAAGCATGTAATTGGGTACCACCAATTAGTGAATTTGAGTTTAATGTGGGTTTGTTATCAATAATATTAAACTGTGAACATCAACAAACCCACACAAAGCAATATTTAACTTATTTTGTTGTCTGTCTCAATATGTTATGTTCTCTTGCACTCTTTGTCTTGTCATTTTAGACCCCGACCCCTCCACATGATTACTGCTCCACCTCCACACCACCTGAACTCATCACCTGCACCACGTGTTCTGCATTCAGAGTCTAGTACTGTTTAGGGCTTCGTGCCTGAACTCTGCTGCCTGTATATTCTGATTATCTTGCCTGTGTTTGACCTGTGTTCTGCCTTTGGATGTTTGCCTGTGTCTGCTCTCTGATACTTTTTGCCTGATCAGTTGACTTGTTTGTGCGTCTTGTGACTTTTAACTTTTCTCCCTGCTTCACTTTCTCTGCACCACTGACACATTTTAATATGCTGGTCTAACAAACAAAATAAAACACACACATATGCTCATCCTCGATTACTTGACTTGCCCTCTGCTAAATTTGTAAATTGGGTCGATCTGGTCCAAGCTGCTGTATCCTTTTTTTTCTTTAGTTTTTCCACACATTGTGAAAGTCTTTTTTGTAAAGATAAAGCTGAATTTTCTTTCATTTAGAAGAAATGCTGAACCGACTTGAAAACTCATCTCCTCAGTACCGGTCAGCTAACAAGCTAACTAATGATTTGTGAAGATATCAAAATGAGGTAAAATAAGTAAATAAATAAAAACAATACTGATATACTTCCAGCAAAAGTGGGAGTGCCTGAGGCGCATAGACCTGCATCTCATCTGAAAATCTGAAGCAGCCAATTAGAGATCAGCCTCAGGTCACTCACTTGACAAAGGTTTAAGCAGCAGCATAGACACGTGTGCCCCACGCACAGGAAGTATGTATTCACACAGAAATTAACCAAATACAAATATGACTTGAAAAATGTAAATAATTGCTAATGTGTCTACCAGGTGCATAGTATGATAATAATTTTTATTTCATAATTATTTTGCAATACATAATTAACCTTCTCTGGATAACTTGAATGGGGGTGGTGCACCAGTGCCCCATATTGACCAGTCCCCATTGATGAGCAAAATTAACATTTATTTATTATTATAGCTGGCTTTTATTTTTAGTAAAACTGTTTTTAAATCCATTTGCTGATTACAATGCTGCACCACACCAGTTTATGAGCTCTCTAATTTCAATTTGTTGCTGTAGCTCAACAGGCATTAAGCAGCATCTGCTGTCTTTAATGTTCAAGAATGAATGCACTTAATCCACCTGTCAACCCCTTGCTGTGTCACCATGGAAACTGACTCTCATCTCGGAGCCCAGCGACTATAGCAGCTTGAGACAGTAGGGACCAAAGAACTGAGCTGTGGACTTAAATGAACAGGAGAGGCAGATCAGAGAACACTATCCTTTAGCAAATCCATCAGTCTGCGATGGTGACCAAAGTGAATTTAAATGTGACATTAGAGTTGGGGACCTTTGCTACACTCGTTTTCCAAAGAGTTCAAAGTGACCTGCTTTTAGAAAAGCATGCAATATGGCTTGTAGGATGAAAAGCTCAGAACCTTTAGTGAGTTATACTTGATCAGTTATGCTCAGAGCTGGACCAACTTATGAGCAGTGTGGACTTCATAGCAGAAGTTTCATAACTTCATGTGACATGATAACCAACATCTACCAGGCTGCTACGACAGTAGGAGCAGATGTCAGCTTATACTTTTGGACTGTTGGGTCATGTTTGAAACAATCATATTTCAAAGAAATGCTCAAGAGTCACTAACAATGTATTTTTTGCACGTTCCCCTGTTTTGTGGCTGAAGGGATGGGCAAAATACATTGCACATACAACTGTGTGCCATTAAACATGATAAGTAGCACTTTATGTTAAATTTATCATACTTTGTAAAAAGTGGCTTTATGAGAATTTCATAACACAATTACATCAGTCTAAGAGAAAAAAGTACTTAATGCCTTCCATAACCAGTGACTATTTGTGAATAGATTACTTAAGACAGTTGTACCCTTGCCATATTCTTTCCATTTTTAATAATGGATTTTATCATGCTTTACAGGATGGTCAAACATCTGGCAAAACTGTTTGTGTTTTTCCATAGCTCCTTGGTCTTCATGGTTTTCCAGGAAAAGGTATAATTTTTATACTGGGATCATGTGATACTTTATTTGTATATAGGTGGACAGGAGTTAAAGGGGATGAATTCTTCTGAGCTTGTGGAAGACTTCTATTTAATGCTTCTGATGTCCTCAAATATGTTATTCAGTGCATAGGAATGTATCATAAAGTTTGACCACAATATTAGTTGCAGTTTGAGGTTGTGTGTGCCTATCTTAGGCTACTCTGTACTTGGTTTGGGGTATGGGATTTGGCATTTTGTTCTCAGTTCTTGCTTAGGATTGGGTCAAATGCCACAACCTGTTTTGTTGTGCTACACCAGAGCTTCACTAGTATTTCAGTAATTCTATTTTTATACCTCAATATACAGTATCTTATATTTTCATCAGTTTCCCCAGCATACAATAAAACCATTTAGAATGACTCGTATTATCTTAATAAAATTTTGAACTGAAAGAAAAATTTGCTGCCCAAAAAAATAAATAGTTTTTGTCATGTTGGGGCACAACATTCTTCATCTCTTCAATGTCACAGTTAAGTATCAGATATTATGAAACATAATGCCATCCATCATCATTACAGAAAAAGAGTAATTACTTGAAACTCTTACCCTCCATTTATTTGGGTAAGGTTCATGACAGTGTCAGCCATTACGATGAAAGAACATATCACTGCCACAGCAATCAACCTGCCTGAAAGTTATGACCCTAAAAGGGTCAAAGTTATAAAGTTTAGAAAATGGAAAAGATAAAAAAAAATGGCTGTGTGTCTTAATTCTGCCTCATTTTTGCTTCAGATACGTTTTTGACAAACATCATATAAAACATAATCCAGTAAATAATAGAAACTAATTTTGTTTGCACATTGTGAATATATCATCTCACTCCCAAATGTCATGAAACAATGAAATAACATTCCTCTGATGGGTAACTCGATGGTTCTGTGTTTTCACATTCATTTAAATTAATTCATGCATATCAGGGCATTTACATCCATTTATTTCATTTTACACAAGATTTCCTCTGCTCTTGCATTTTACAGAACAGTTTTTTCTTGTCAGACATGAGAAGGAGGAAACTTATGGTCATCACAGGACAAAGCTGCATTCCATTCACAGTGATGTCTTGTAGTGCGTTCCTCACAATAATGATGGTCCTTCCAGTGCTGGACCTCTGGCTGTATTGGTATTGGGAGGCACATTAGGAACATATACACATCACAATATACACGGAGAACAAAACAGCCACAACTTTGCTTGTGTTCCTTTGCTGATACTGAAAAGTCATTTGAGTTTTACCTTTCAAGAATAGACAGTCAGCAAACACAAAGCAGTCAGCTTTCTGCTGCCTTTACCAGTTTAGCAAAGAGGGGTTTGCCTCCTTTTAATTTGTTTGTGGAGTGAATGTCCTGACTCCTTTCCAATGGGATTACTGTTGCTGTTGCACCACTTTATACTTCCATTCCCCACTTAAACATTAGCTGAAATTGGCCTGTGGGGAAATAAGCTATGAATGTATAAATGGAGGATTACTAGAGAGGTGGGGAAAAATCAATTATGCTTAAACCTCTCATTAACTATAAGTGTGTGAATTTAGTTAGTTTTAAAGATTATGCTTAAAGCTAAATTCACCACCCACTGCAATATGTCTTACCCTTAAGTATTGATTAGTCCTCACCAAATGGCAGTTTCTGTTGTAAAGTCTCATACAAAAAAGTCACAAATTCATTATCTAAACTGCTTATCTTCTACTGGATTGGGGGGTGCTGTAGCCTATCCCAGTGCTCATTTGTGCCGAAGGCAGGGAAACACCCTGCACTCTAGTCCATTGCAGGGCAGACACACAGACACACATGTTCACACCTAAGATATCTCTTGACTGTCTTTGGACTGTGTGAGGAAACTGAGACACAGGAGAACATTCAAACTCCACACAGAAAGGACCCTGTCCAAACCCAGGAATTGAACCCAGGTACTTCTTGCTGTGAGGCGACACCGCTACCCAATGTGGCACCATGCCACCTTAAAAAAGTGTAGTTACCATAGTAATTAAGTAAATTTTTGAAAGGCACTGCTGATGCCAGATTTTGACTAATAAAACAGCTATTGACCAAGGTCAGGATGATGTGACTGAACTACATCAGTTTGTCTTGCCTCTCTCTCTTGCTGATTGTTGTGAAGTATACAAAAATACAAGATGTCAGCAGGATCAGCTGGAGGGGCATTGGGAGTTTTCAGCAGGGCAAATACCCAGACAAGCTACATGCAGAAACAGCTGGTGCTGTCCACTGAGTCCAGGTGGGGGCAGGTGGTCCTGTCATCTCTAGCTGCTCCATCATCACTGACCTGGCCTCCACCATCGAGTCCATGCCAAGAGCACATCACTCCCCAAAGCTTAAATAAAAAGGGGATATTGGAGATGGTTTTTTTCACACTTATACCACTGCACTGAATCATGAGCAGAAGCATGCTAAAAGTTTTCATAAACACGAAGTGGCCCAGTGTTCATTCAGCTAAGTCATTCAGAAATGATCTCAAAGGCAGAGAGATTTTTGGAAAAGAAGATAATTCAATTTGTGGACTCTCAATAACACTAACCTTGAAATTTATTTATAACTTTATATATACACCGATCAGGGTGGCACGGTGGCGGGTTCAGTCCCCAGGTGGAGCGGTCTGGGTCCTTTCAGTGTGGAGTCTGCATGTCCTCCCTGTGTCTGCGTGGGTTTACTCTGGGCACTCTGGTTTCCTCCCACAGTCCAAAGATATGCATATTAAGTTAATTGGTGTCTCTAAAAGTGCCCTTAGTGTGTGAGTGTGTGCATGAATGTGTGTGTGTGTGTGTGTGTGTGTGTGTGTGTGTGTGTGTGTGTATGAGTGTGTGTGCCCTACGATGGATTGGCGC
>JAOVVH010000058.1:13306757-13317441 GCA_028566435.1 Scorpiodoras heckelii | reverse complement strand
AGCCCTCAGGTGGTATTTTTTGAGAAACCATCATGCTACTGTGATGGAAATAGCCACATAGGCTCGGGAGTACTTTGGAAAATCATTGTCACCTAACACAGTCTGCCACTCATGTAAAGAGAAAGCCATGTATTAATCCTGTGCAGAAACACCGGCAAGTTCTCTGGGCTCCAAGTCATCTGAGATGGACCGAAAAACAGTGGATATGTGTTCTGAAGTCAGACGAGTCAACGTTTCAGCTTGTTTTGGGGAAAAATCTACGTCGGATTGTATGTGCCAAAGATGAAAAATAGCAAAACCTGCAATAACCTGCGATCTGTGATGGCATGGGGGTGCATCAATACCCACAGCATGGGTGATCTGCATATATATGCGAAAGTACCGCTGATGCAGAGGCTTATATTGATATTTTGGAGAAACATATGCTGCTGTCAAGATTACATGTTTTCCCAGGCACTTCATGTCTATTTCAGAAGGACAATGCAAGGCCTCATTCTGCACGAGTCACAACAGTTTGACTTGACTGGCCTGTGTGCAGTCCAGATCTGTCTCCTATTGAAAATGTATGGTGCATCATGAAGATAAGAACCAGACAATGGTGACGATAAACTACTATTCAGCTCTACTCTTGTGCACACCAAGAAAGGACAAAAATTCCACTTGCAAAACTGTAACACTTCTTTTCTTTGTCCTTTATTCTTTTAAATAAACAATCAAGTGAATTAAGAAATTACAGGCTTCAGTTTTTATTGCATTTTTCTTAATCACAAGTGTCCCAACATTTCTGGAAATGGGGTTTGTACATCAATACTTAAGGACATGGACATGGTGTAAAATTAAATAAGTAGTTACAGAACATGGAAGGCACAACCATAGTTAAATTAAGCAATAATCAAAAGAAATGTGTTCACCAACTTTGGCTAGTCTAGTTCTTCGATATGAGCTTAAATTCAGCTACACAACAATGCAGAGTAAATATTGGGAATATACTTCATGCACTCTGACCTTCAGATTTCAGAGAGGTTTTTACTTTTGATGCATTGAAGGATGTAACAATCTCCTCAATGGCTTACTGGGCAGTACGTTCATTCTTCTACATTTCCCCCCCTCTGAAGAATGTGCCCCTGTTCTTTAAACTGATTTGTTGTTGATTTATAATGTCATTAGAGGCTCAATTTAGCATCTCGTTAATATTACTTATCCTGAAGTTCCACAAATGGGTGTGATTCATCTACATCTGGGTTCAATGCACTCAATTAATTAACTCTGAGTGGTAATTGAGTCTTAGCAATGAGCAGCAATGATTCAAGCTCGACTGATCGTGCCTGGCCGGAACCTTCACACTAAGGCGAGGTCTATGGGTGGGCACCTAGTTTTTGATTGACAGGCTAATGATCCTTATAATCATGCATAAGGCTTAATGACTCTGTCATTGTAATATATTACTAAGTAGTATGTACAAGATAGGATTGAAGCTTTGCTAGTTTGGAAACACTGACACTTTCAAATACTGACAAAAAAAGGTTAGTGACCTCAAGCTGACCTCAGAAGAATCAGAATCTGAATTATTTTTATTGGCCAAGAATGTTTTCACATACAAGGAATTTGACTTGAATGGTGAATGGTGTGTGCCAATCAAACTAAAACAGAAAAGAAAGATATAATAGATAAAAAATACTGTACATAAACAAAATCATACAATATAATAATAAAAAAAAATAAATGAAAGAAAATTTGCCCAGATAGAAGAGCTCACAGGTCTGCAATAAAAAATGTGCAATGTAATAAATAAAACATGTGTAACGTAATTGCAGATCATATGAGTTTATTTCAATGGGGTTCCTGGGTCTTGTTCATGAGTCTGGTTGCAGTTGGGAAAAAATTGAGCTTGTGGTGAGAGGTTTTGATCAGTAAAGACCTCTTACTGGAGGGAAGTGTTTTGAAGAGTTTATGTTCAGGGTGTGAGGGGTCGTTCATGATCTTATCTGCTCGCCTAAGTGTCTTGGTGGAAGTATGCAGGTCCTGGAGGAATGGCAAGTTGTAGCTAATCACCATCTCAGCAGAACGAATGATGTGCTGCAGTCTGCCATTGTCCTTGGCAGTAGCAGCAGCATACCAGATGGTGATGGAGAAGGTGAGGATGAACACAATGATGGCAGTGTAGAAGTGCACCATTAACGACTTAGGCAGCTTAAACTTCTTCACCTGCCAGAGGAAGTATAACCTTTGCTGTGCCTCCTTGGAGAAGGACCTTATGTTCTGCTACCCATTGAGGTCTTGGGTGATGATAGTGTCTGGGAAGCAGAAAGACTCCACACTGTCAACTGGGGAGTCACACGGAATGATGGGGATGAGTGGGGCTGCATACTTTCTGAAGTGTACCACCATCTCCACCGTCTTTACAGTGTTGAGCTCCAGGTTGCTTTGGCCACACCCGGATACAAGATGGTCAATCTCCCACCTGTAGATGGAGTCATCCCAATCAGAGATGAGCCCAAATGACGGTCGTGTCGTCAGCAACCTTCAGGAGTTTGACTGCCATTTCTTGGCAGCAGTTTGTGTACAGGGAGAAAAGTAGGGGAGAAAGGACACAGCCATATGGGAAGCCTGTGCTGATGTCAGACTACTAGTCAGAGACATGTTTTCCCAGCTTCATAGTTAGAAAGTCAGTGATCTACCTGCAGGTGGAGTCAACCAAATGCAGCTGGGAGAGCATGACCTGCAGCAGGGTTGTGATTAAATTCTGATAATAAGTAACGTGCTTATTTTATATTCCTTGTGATACTAAAGATGTCACTTAATTAGCATTTAACAGGGGCACAGTCATTCATGTATTCATTCATTCATTAATTTTCAGTAAGGGCTTTATCCTTGAGGATCCTGAGTCAATCCCAGGACCACTGGGTGTGAGGTGGAAATTCACCTCGGAGGGTATGATTGTAGTCTCTGTGTGCTGTACTATACCTCTTTTAGCTAGTTTAAAAAGCCACACTGATTAGAATAGAAACACAATGCAATAGTGCTGAAGCAGCAAAGTTAAAATTACGCTAATACATAACTATCAGTATGCTAATAATAATTTCTACATTTTTATTTATCTGGGCCTAAAATTGGGTGGTTCTCACCACCAAACAAATAACTTCAGGTAACAAACTAACAAACAAACTAAAGAACAACAACAGCAACAACAAAAACTAAACAGATTTAAATATGCAGTCATTTTTTCCCAAAACGTAAACCAGCATTCAGAAACCAGGTGGGAAAAAAGTACCCTATAATTCAATATTATGTAGAACCAACTTGAAGTAATCATTTTCGGTAGGAGTTAATCTTTATTATTTTCCCATTATTCTGGAGAAATTCTGAAATTCTGACTTCACATTTCATTGCTTCAGTTCATTGACGTTTGAGGACTTTCAGCATCTTAATGGGGTTGAAGTCTGACCATGACTTGGCCATTCCCATATTCTTAAATGCTTTTTTAATTCATTCATCTTTAGGTATTCAGATGTCAATTTGCTGGTTTGCATACCCCAAGCACACAACATTGTCCTGTTGCAGTTTTGGAAACCTAAATCATGATGACATGTTTTTGTGGAGAGAAGGGACTTTTTTCAAGCCACGCTTCAGTGAAAGCGTTTCATCCCTCTCGTCTTTGAGTCTTGTCACTCTTAAGAATTCTTCATCATGCCATCTAAGGAAGGTTTTCCTTGCCCAATAAGGATCTAAATCTATGTCTGGATATCTGTAAATCTGCTTTGTTACTGTCCACTGTTAAATGTTCTATATAATAAAAAAAATTAGTTAACTGTATGGCATATGACATAAGGCAGATTGAATACACACACAAATTACACACTAATTTATAAACAGTTACTGTTAAAACCCAAAGAAAACTCCAGAATCTGTGGGCATTATTTTTACCCTCCCCTAAAGGAAGGTGCTGAAGTTAGTCTGCAATTCAGAGAGCTGCTCATTACATAAATATGAGTCCTGCTCAAGCACTGTCCATGCTGAGGGAACAAGTGAGGCATAGCTCCATAATGACCCAGAAGCCCATTAAGACATTATGCTCCCCAAGCAGAGGTGACCCTCTACTCATTATAGGTTTAACAGAGTCATTGCTCCTGGGATGGCCATTATCCAAAGACAAGGTGGCTCTGCTTAGGGGCTGGGCTCATGGCTCAGAAACCATTATGTACATATAAAGTTGTACCTACGAATGTGAAAAGTAATAAGCAACCTGGAGTCCATGTAAGCTACATTCTTGAACAGGTTGGTTCTAACACTTCAATGTGCAGAAGCCTCTTTATACATGCATTTCTTTAAAGCAGAACAAAAACACAACATTATTTCACTGTATATTTACATTTCTAATCTTAGGCAGTTGGGAACAAAGAAAAACCAGAAAACAATTCCCTTTCATTCAAATTTCACAATTTTATCTGATATAAAGATAAACACTTCATGCACCATTCAATATTTTTTTAAATAAATCAGAATTAATTATCCATTGTTTGTGCCAAGGTCTCCTTTAAAATATTATGTAATTCTCTACAATTTAACACAGCAGGATAGATATTAAGGGAAATTATACAGCTTGAAAGTAATGGGCAAATGTGAACATTTTCTAAATAGAGAACAAATTGAGAGTTGCTCTTCAAATCAGACATTGCATTTTTACGCATAATTTCTTTCATCACCACATCTGATGTGGCACATTTCTTTCAGAATAGCTTCAGAATGCCTTTGTGTATAGTGCTTTTAAATCGACACTAAAGCGCTGCCTTAATGAACATATACATATCTAAGCTGATATAGCTTTTTGTAGTTTCATAAAATATTAAAGTCGCTCAGTGGGAAAATGTCTAAAATGGTTTGTAAGGCTAAAATCTTTGGCAATCTCTTTTATTCAGATTGCATAAGGCATTTGTTCTTTTGAAAATGGTTAATACGTCCAGTGATTTATGACTAGATGCATCAAGCTTTAAGATGAATGACTTCATCCAGCTTGGTTGGACTTATTTAGCTTATTTCTTTCCCTAAAATAAGAACAGCGTATTTATGAGTAGTTTGATCACTTGTAATGGGTAACAATAAAACAACAGACCAATTTCTTTCAGTTGGAACAGTCAAAAAAAGCCATTCTACTCTTGTAGAGAATTTTGTGTCATTCAGTTTGGAAGGTTTTTGTCAGTATCATTAAAGCCATGTAGTTTTCTGGCAAATTGTGATGTTACTTAATAATCTGTGGTTCAAAATGTTCTCCATTTTTCTGAGCTGCACAAAGAATCATTTTCAGCTTTTAATATATTATTGGAAATAAATATCTTGCCTGAAAAATATTTTTGAGTTCAGTTAAATCAATGCTTATGATATCTACCATTCAGGAATGTTTCAAAGACCAAGTCCAAGCTATAGTAATACTTAAGTGTTTTCTACTTATAAATGTATTTAAAAGTTTATTCTTTTTTTTTAGTATTGAGCAACTTGACTTTGTAAAGAATAGTTTGGATTGTGAATGCATGATTTGTCAACTTATCGCACAAGTGGCTCTCCCTGAACTGTGTGAGCGTTTGATGGTGACACTAACATTTTTTGGTGGCATTAAGGTTTGTTATACTTTCAGAGATTGTGTCTAATGGATTCATTTAGTACACAAAAATGTGTCTTACACTAGGAAAGCTGTAAAAGGTAAGTGCAGACCCCAAATGCAGTCTTTATTATGACAATAAAGAAGCTCCATTTTGTTAAGTATGAGGACCTATTATTATTATTATTAAATAAACCTAGTTACAGTTTATTTTTACTGGTTCACAGATAAACATGTGCCCAGTTAGTTACACTTGCATTTGGGTAAGAAAGTATGGTTAGCTCATTCTCTTGTTCTCACACCATTAAAATGCACCTTTCAGAGGCGCGATAAAATGAAACCATCTTCTCATCCATGTAAAAAAGGTAGTTTCAATTCATAAGCAAATAACACATTATTCTCCTAATGCTATGTGCAGAAAAAGCATAGTAATTTGTACACCATTATTGTAGTGTATTGTTGTGGTGTATCTTTATAACTTAATGTGGTGTATTGTGATCATTTAAAAGGGAAACATTCAGGTTAATGTAAAACTCTTTAAGGGCCAAAGCATTAGTTTGATATGCCTGCAATCCTATTTGATATTATTTAATGAGGACTTTGTGGTAGCAGTATATGTGAAACTGCTGGATTAAAAGTAGTAATTCAAGACATAGAATGATCAATTTTTACACAGTGATAAAATCTATACAATTTAAACAGTCACAGCTAGAACTCAGGTGAATCTGATTCTTATCTCTGTGTTTATGAATAACATATACATGCTCAGAGATGTATTTAAAAAATTAACACTGGGTTTACAGTTTGATAATAGCATAATTACCACAATTACAGAAACAGTGCTCAAAGTGGTCGGTTTCAATTCAATAGCG
Organism: Scorpiodoras heckelii; assembly: GCA_028566435.1. NCBI lineage: Eukaryota > Metazoa > Chordata > Actinopteri > Siluriformes > Doradidae > Scorpiodoras > Scorpiodoras heckelii. The sequence continues at coordinate 13,310,976 of JAOVVH010000058.1, read as the reverse complement.
GACCATTAAAGAAAGGTCCATATTGCTGGCATTCTCAGGCATGAGAATGAATCAATAGCCATCAGCTCAGAGCTGAAGGTTAGCACTATCACGTGCACAAGTGCAATCAGCTGGCACTGCTAAGAATCAGTAATCTCTCCAAGATGCTAGGTTCATTTGTGGAAAACCTGGAGGTAAGTCCCTGGATCAGTTTTTCAGTCTGTTTCCAGTGGCAGGGTGGAGATGGAATGACATCAGCAGAGACACAAATGCAGTGGGAGTGACAGTGTAGCTCCAATGAGTGCCAGTGTGGCAGGGTGAAGTGTGGGATTTCTATGTTCAGTTGGTGGCAGATGGGCTGCTTAAAAACAGGATTTATTTAAAGGAAGTTTGACATAAGTGGAACAGGAAGCATTGCAATCAAGAAGTGTTTATTTATTGTTAAGGAAGGCGTATATAGTTGTGAAGAGAAGGGGTTTTAGTGCCAGTTCGTGGCAAAACAAAGAGCACATTGATTTGTGTTTAGGTCCCGAGTGCCTTGCATTATGCATTAGGTGGGAATAAGAGAGAAGGATTGTTTATAGGGAACCAGAAAAGTGGCAACACAATAGAATTATAAACAAGAGCACATGGAAGCAGTGATGAAGGTGGAATAAGAAAAAAAAATATTGAAGGGAGGGAGAAGATGGGAGAAAGTATGCCTGATTAGCTTTGAATCAATCCTACTGAAAACACATACACCTACCCATGCATGGTTACTGTCACATATCATGAGTCACTATTCTGTCTGGGATTGGTAGCAGCAGGTGATAGGTGCCTATATCGACATGCTCAGGCTGCCCTATGGGCATATTAACAAGACTGTTTCAGCATAGTTCCACAAAAAAATTGTTAGTAACGATCCTAACAAACTTAAACAGTGTTGCAAAGCAACAAGAGGCTCAATGACAACTTTAATTCTCCTCTTCTAAAAGTAGCTTCACACATCTTGTTGACACCTTATAGATTATACAACATTTTTAATCTTGGCCTTCTGGTACTGATTCTTTATGGACGATCCCTTGAGACTCAAAAAGATTTTGAACAGTGACTTGATTTTTGATTGGCTCATGTGAGCTTTCTTTGGGTGAGGTGGTGATGTTGTGTGTCATTCAGCACAAACACCCACAATTCATCTCCTGTTATCACTCTGTTCAGGAAATTGGACTCTCATGTTAAACAATCAGGAGATGATAGGGTAGCTTGTCCATAACCTCTCTTCAACCTCTCTTCATTTGACTGTGTACTGTCGCTCCTAACTCACTTGCATTGTTCCAGTGAAAAACCACTTCAGCATGGTTTTACAAAGTTAAACATCTGGGCACTGCGAAGGCCAGAAAGCAATTGAAATGGGTCAGCTTAGTTGAGATCCCACTCTAACTGACCTTGAACCACCGTCCCCATGCGTACAGCCTAATGAGCATAGGAATTTCATTCGCATTACTTTCTGGACAGACCTTTTGTATACATACATATATTACTGACCTTTATTTGACTATTATTGCAATAAAGCATAACTTATTAAGTATAATGAATAAGGAAAGTCACTGGTTTTGGTTAGTTTTTATGTTGTTTTTGATGTTAATGCCTTTTTTTCAAAGGAGAAACCAATTCTATGACAGCAGTTTTGGGCAATCTAATATAGGTATTGAATAGTAAATACCTGGTCTGACAGAAATTTGTGACAAATATATTTCTTTGTAGTATGTCAGTCCTTTTTGACACTGAATTACCGTTACTGGAGGTAATCATTAATCATGTTCTGGTATATCCCTCATACCATTATGCTAATATTGCTTTTAAAAAAGTCATAATTATTTGCCCTTATTATTTATTTTCCAACATTGAAAGGAATGATGATTAATGGGGAATTGTTTTAAGTTGAATTACGGAGCACTTTGTTGACCTACAGCAGCCAAATAGCCCTTACTCATATCATCCAATATAACATTTATTTTTAGGAAGGGTGAAGAAGATGATCCCTCCTGATATTGACTTTCTGCTGGATATAAACCAATTTCTTTAATGCCAGGAAATGCCCAGATCTTAGCTAAGATTCTGGCTTTTAGACTCAAGGTCACCCTGTCAAGTATTATTCAACCACACCATACTGGGTTTAATAAAGGTTGTTACATTTCTAACAATACCACCAGTGTTATAACCATTACATTTTGCACAACCTAACAAAATGTATTTTTCATTAGGATCAGTGCTAAAGGGGCTTTTCATTGGGTGGAGTACGGTCATATTGAGCCAGGGGACATAAATATGAGCAGCTGTCAGTTCTGAACTGTTCTTAGTTGCCTAGGGAGGCATAGTAAACTTTAACAAAAAAACTCATGATAGTGAGTAAGGGGAGATGTTTATGTGTTTCTCTGTATTTCTGTATTTCAAACAGGGATATATTGGGTGAAACTGAGAGATTTTTTTCACTGATCTGTTTTCTGTTTATTAATTCTCTACTCTGTAAGACTTGTGGCATAAAATGTTTAACTGGCTGGTGAAAACAAAACCAACATACACTGGAAGTGACAAGATGTGATAGCTTTGTTCTTTATGCTGTGAGATAACAGCAGAGCATCTGACAGACTTTGCTATTTGGTACTCTAATGTGACAGTCATATTGAAGTTTGTTTTATTCTCATAATGCTAAACTGTGGGGATTGTCAATGATAGCAGTTACATTTTATTTTTCATTACTATTTAGACAGTACTTAGTGCACAGCATGTAGTTTGGGCCTATGAATGTTTTCACTATTTTCTTGGCACTCACAACTCACAATCATGAGGATAATACCTGCAGTGGAGAAGGATGCAGCACAATCCACATTAGGAAATGTTCTTCTTCAGGTAACTTGTGACAATTATTTTTACCTGAAATCCCAAATTCATACATCCAGAAGCTTAAAGAACTCTAGTGCCCATGCTATTAGCAGTAGTCAGCACTAATTACAGTGAGCAGAGACATCAGGCGAGGATGTCGCTTTATCACCTTTTCAGCAATTTTATTACACCTCTTGCTGAGGACATTAGACTGAACTCTGGAATTCTCTCACTTTAAAACCTGTGGCATAATTTATTGCAAAATGTCACACCACACTGACCCAGTAGCTTAAGTTTATTATATTGTAAAGGTAACTACTCCAAATCCCTAACGATGCTCTCTAATGCAGGTTAACATAATCTAATGCCATCACTGCATTTTGATTGGGACAATGCAGTTTTATTTGAGCTTGGTACAGGTATATCTATATCACTGGCTCTGGATGACTTGGGCATTACATGTTTAATGCTAACCCCTAGGACAAGGACAATGTAAAAGGAATTCATCTGAAAATGGTGTATTATATAGAGTTGAGTTTATTCTATAATTGTGTAGAAAGACAGGGTTAAACTGACCTACATTGTTTCTCCAAATAAGTATTTGCGTTAACTCTGTCCTTCATCAAGCCACTAGTTGTTATGACTAAGCATTGACCAGAAGTGTGAATTGGGAATTGGATTTTAAACATGACTTTTCCAAAGGATAATTGGAATGATATACATTGCCACATCCCTCTTAATCTGAGGTCCAATTGCTTTGCAGAAAGACAATTTAAATGTGGATAAGCTATTTTCAGATATAGTATACATTTTTTTTAATTGGGGGTCCATTTGACAGTACATCAGGAAAAGATATTTTCAGAAAGAAGATATCTGATCTCACTTTTCTATTTGATCCTCTATTTCAGATTGATGAAAAAAGGAATAAAATATGGTATACAATATATTGTATACAACACTGATTTTAAGTAATAGGCCATATTATAGTTTGTCCAAAAACAAGTGGCCAGAACAAATCAATCAATCAATCAATCAATCAATCAATCAATCAATCAATCAATCAATCAAACCAACTAACTAACTAGTTAATTAACTAACTAATTAACAAAAAACAGTGTAATACACCAATAACTCAAGCTTCCATAAATCTTCCCTTCCCTTCCCTTCGCCTTTGAAGTGAGATTGTCATGAATCTTTTTTTTGTTGTTGTTCATTTTTATTCACAAAAAAATGTTGTGATTCCATAAGTATTCACTGCTGCTGTTCTGAAATGTCCTAAATTATTTCTTTCGGACAAGACATAGTTACAGGGTCAAATTTTCAGCTTGTTGATGAATTGTTGATGAATTGCTCTATTTATTGCTCTACTTTGCCCCCT
>JAOVVH010000058.1:13284790-13301435 GCA_028566435.1 Scorpiodoras heckelii | reverse complement strand
CTATCTATCTATCTATCTATCTATCTATCTATCTATCTATCTATCTATCTATCTATCTATCTATCTATCGAGAGAAAAGAGAAAGGCTGGTGAGGTAACGACTCGTTATACCTGCTCTAATGTAAGCAATAACATGAACTTGTTTTGCAGACAGAGCATAATGTGTAATTCTTTAATAAATACAAATTGTTAGTATTGGCAAATTACTGTGGCATAAGGAATAAAACACTTGAGGTCATGTTGTTATAGGGAAATAATCAACATTATAGTGGGCATGGCACCACAGCAGTTTTCAATAATTGAACACTCCGTTGTGCTTTATTTCTTACTTGGGTATGATCAACATAAACAATGTCGAGCCATATTAAATATAAACACACATAATCCATTCACATGTTGGGGATCCTTCTGATGGCAGGCATATGTGCACACATGGAGTGTATATAAGAAAATGACAGAATATGACAGGGGCTAAAATTATAACACTCAAGTTTAGTAATTTTACTTGGTATTCTCTGTTTAAAATAAATTGAAAAACAAATTTTGTTTTGAGCTATACTTTTCTTGTCGGTAAATCACATAAACCTTTATTTTAGAGTAAAAAGTTAAAATGTTTTTTTTTGACCTTAGCAGAACATGAGATAAAATACCATCACTTTAATACATCAAGATAACATAAAGAGTAACTGTGTGTTTTATGTAGCAGTCTGGTTTCTTTTAAGCTAAATAAACATATGCAATGAGAGGATTTGTTTTGGTGAGTGGGGTATACTTACGGATGGGCAGTGTCTGAAAGCTCTCGGTGCGACTAAACTCCCCTTGGCCCTTTCCATTCACAGCTGCCACACGGACCTCATAAGTAGTGTTGGGCTCAAGGTTAGTCAGCAGCACTATTGCTGAAAGATGGAAGACAGTAAGGGAGTAAGGGCAAGAGAGATGAGAGGCCGAGAGAAGAGAAAAAAAAGCAAGAGATAAATATAGATCACAGTCCCTATATCAAAATTTCAGTTGTTTTCCTCAGTCATGACCAAGGTTTGCAAGTCCAATTATTCTTTTGCTCAGTCATGCCTTTTTGGCACAACACTTCTCAGCATTATGGATATTAGCTCTGGGCCTTTCAAGCAGTTGAGCTTGCTTATCTGGCTGTCTGATTTGTCCTTTATGTTCTAGCAAGCACTTCTGACTGTTGTGCAGGAAAAATCAATATGTGATCCAGAAACATTGCAATCTTCACCAACACTGAGGAAGACTCGCTAACTCAGGCCCTCTAGGCAGCTGAAGCAAATCCTTCCCAATCCCTGGCTTAAGGTCATTTCTTCCCCTCTTCAACAAAAATCTGTGGTATTTGTGTGTTTGTGGGATCAGTTTATTTATCTCTGCAAGTGTAACAGACATCTATCAGAAGTTGAGTACTCTGGTAGCACAGTGATGTAATAAATAATAGATTTTGCATATGATTGTACATAATGTCTATATACTAGTTACACATCTTACTTAGTGATGATTCTGAAAGCAAGATAGTCACTCACTTTGTGTTCCATGTGACTTGACATCTCTCCAGTCATTTGAACTGATGTCTTTGTATCTGACTAGGTAATGGCCAATGGGAACTCCACCATGAGAGTCTGGTTTCATAAATGTTACTGTAGCTGTGCGCTGGGACACAGAGCTAAGATGCACTGAGTATGGGTTAGAGGGAACGTCTGAAACAGACAGGAAAAAGGAGAACATAAATTGCCAACCTGATCATAAGTATATAATTATTATTATATAATCATTGCTTCTGGACAAAAAAAACAAAAAAAACAACAAACAACAACAAACCCAAAATACATTGGAAAAACATTTGACATACCAAATTTACACATGCAGTTACCTTTTATTTTTTTTTGTTAATAAAGATTATTGGAAAATTGTGAAAATGGGCTGCCTGCACACTAGCATGCCTATAACAATTTTAAACAAACCCATATCAGTCAGAGGGGGACTCCTAGGTTTTTAAAAATAGTTTAACAAAATTTGTTGTTGGTTAGCATAACATTATGCAGCACACAGTTTTCCTACAGTCAGTCTGTCCCAAAGGGAACATCATTCAAAACAAACATGTCCCAAGTTTTGACCTGCAGTGTGTATAGTAAGTTACATACAGAAAGGTGACTGGTACACAGAAAAACCAACAGAAATCATTTTATTAAGGTAGTGGGCCACTATGAGCTTCCAGAATAGCTAGAGTACCTTGGCAGAGAAACGACAAGTCTCTGGAACTGCATAAGCATAGAATATTTTAGTCCATACAAAAATGGTTTTCTTTGCTCATAGAAACTTAACAATAAAAAAACCTTTGCAGCACTGTGAAATTGTCACCCTCTAGTTTGTATCATATCCTTTCAAAAGAATCACAGTTGTAGTAAACTGTTCTACACAGAGGCAGTAAAAGGTTTCATTCAGGTATGTGTGCCATTCACAATCGCCTTTAGGATCTCTCCCTTCATTTTCCCTTGCTGAGCATGAAGAGACATCCTGAGCTGAATTACAAGCACCCACCTCTATAATGTGGGAGAGAAAAGGAGATGAAGAGAGAGAGAGAGAGAGAGAGAGAGAGAGAGAGAGAGAGAGAGAGAGCGAGAGAGAGGGACAAATGATGGAGGAGATTATAACTAAGAAAATGGTAGGAGAAAAAAATTAAATGAGTGTTAGGAAAAGTAAGTGAGTGAGTTTGTGAGTGCTTGTGATTATGAGTGTGGTAGAAGTGAGGGGGAGAGATGCATACGCATTTGACTGGGGAGTATTATTCAAGAATTCTAATGCTCTGGCATTTCAGATTCTCTGTTTGAGTGCTGTACCACTGGGGAGAGTCTCTGAGAGTTTGTGAGCAAATATACACAGTGCCCCCTGCTTGTTTCTTTGGAATACTCATGCGTGTGTGTGTGTGTGTGTGTGTGTGTGTGGCTGTATATATTTTAAATTCACTATGTCTTTAAAGTGAATGTAATGGATCACTCCTCTTTATATATAATAATATCATCTATTTAAAATCAAATATTTTCTTAAAACAGTATGAATTGCAGTCTGTAAGCTAAATCTATTTAGAGCAAAGAAAAATGAACAGTAGCACATACATGCATCTTTACAAATGTGGTGCAAGTCTGGGCAATTGAGAACTACAGTGACACACTTTGATTAATGGTGATACTTACAATCCATATGTAGATCTAAAAATTCTGAAATGTTCTCAGTGCATTTCCATAATCACACAGCAGCAGCTGCAAGTTCTGTTACAATTGGAGCAACCTTTCAATTATGAATTGATGACCAAATTTCACTCTAAAGACAGAGAGACACCATCTCTGGCTTTTGGAGACAGGCAATTTACTAACCTGCCTGAGCCAAGATGAACTCCTGGAACCGCATGCCAATGTTGTTTCTGGCTGTGCAGTTGTATCGGCCAAAATCCCGGTCTGACATGGGAGTGACCTGGATAAATGAGAGTGGAGTGAGAAAAACTGGTGACCTAATTTATCAGAGGCCTGAATGAATTGGATCTGAGCAGTACCTGGAAATAAATGTGCTTTGAGCACAGAAACAGATTAGACTAACAGTTTAGATAATCAGAGAATGAATTACCGAGGATATCAGGTACCTTCAGTAAATGCTACAATGAGTGCAGATGTGGCTGTGTGTAAGTACCTCCAGTAGGGATTTGCCAGGAGCGCTGTGTACTCGCATGTTGGCTGTGCCCTCGCTAGGGATGGTCAGCTTGTCTCGCCGCCAAAGCATAGTGGCCACGGGGTTGGACATCACCTCACAGCTGATGTTTACTGGGTTCCCCTCCCATGAGAAAAAGATAGTGTGATTGGTTTGGAACTTGGGCGCATCTGTTAAAAGATAAATAGCCATTAGCTAGTTGAAGCATAAAAAGCCTGGCTATAGACTAGCATGGAAAACAGAACTGAGATCAGCTGCCCATAGTTAATTCTGAACAGATATTGAAATGCAAGCTAACAGTTCACTGGCACAGGTAGAACCACTGGCAGAGAATAAAAGACTAAACTGTGTGACTGTCACAGATGTGAGTATGTCTGTAGATACACCCATAATAACTGAAAAGTGCATCTGGGAGCATGCTTGCAGCTGGGTATACAGGCTCATGATCAATCTGAATGTGTGGCACTACAATTTACTAAAACAACCTGCCCAATCTATACTCACTGCCCATCATTTTCACATTTTCTGGGTGGTTTTTTCCCTTTCATTATATCTGTCTCTGCCTTCTATTGTCTCTGCCTCTCTGGCAGGCATTGTACACTCACCCACTGACACAAATGCTTTTTCCATAATAGAGATTGATGCTGTCTCCTGTGCCACTATAGGCAGGCGACTGAATGGGTGAGTTAATGAGTGCCACTGTTGGATTGTTCACTCCATTGAGCCCCATTTAGAAGACATTCCCAGTTCCTGTTAAAGCACCCACCTCCCAGTGCTCTCCCCATATACCAGTGCCATCCCTGCTGGCTAATATGTTCTCACTTTATTGATGGAATATAGAGACACATCACCAAACTGTGCCTACAGTAGAGACAGATATTCAACATTATCTATGGAGATTTTCTGTCACCTAGGTCATTTTAGAATGTCTGGTAGCAATAATTCAGTATGACTAGACTTGTGCTATAATTTTAAAGATGTTTCACCACTCATCCATAAAACTGATGAAGCCCTCTAGAATGGATGAAGCCCCAGTGATTGGTTAAATGTCTTCAATCCTTCAAATGCATTATAGACTCACTAAAAGCACTCCAGTTTGAAAAGGGTAGCACATGGTACTTTTTCCAACAGCATGGGCTGGAGGAGGGATGGGAATATTTCCCAGATTCTCATCTCCTTCTGGTGTGATTAAGAGCTGTCATGCGTGTACATGTGTCTGGCATACACATTTGAGGCAGTGTGTGCTTGTGTGGGGTTTCTGTGAATAATATACACTCACACTCGATATCCAGGAACATGCTCTTCTGATGTCCTCCAATTCTGCTGAGAGCTTCACAGTCAAAACGGCCCCAGTCTGACAGGCCCACTCCCATGATGGTCAGCATGGACTCACCATGATGCCCACGCACCTCCACACGCTCGTCTGGACTCTGAATACACAAAAAAACATGGCCTGTTATATTAGAAGAATATTTAACTTAGTTTGAACACTGAATATTAAATAAGAAATGCTATGTATTATCATAGAAATGGAAAGCACCATTTAGCAACAGCATCTCTAAAACACATTTTTTTTTATATTCGACAAGAAGTTGTATAATCTGCAAGTAGACAATTATAGTTAGTTCAACTGTTGAACTAATGTGTTTTAGTGGTTGTGTGCTTAGATCTTCACAAAGAACTAAAATGCTGTTCCTCAGCAGAATTTTGTGTCATATACAGTGCCACTAGAAAGTTTGTGAACCCTTTACAACTGTCAGTATTTCTGCACAAATTTGACCAGAAAGTCCTACGGCAAGATTAAAAATACTCAATTTAAGAAATGACACAAAACACTATAGTTTTTACATTTATTTATTAAGCAAAATTAGCCATCAATAAATATCTTTTAGAAAAAGGTACAATAGCCTCCATGAGTATAGTATAATATTATATATAATAATAATTGAAGTCAGGTATCTCAATCAAGGGAATGGCAATCAAGCATAAGTTTAGCAGGCCCTCCATTTGTCAAGAACATGAAGTTAGGTCTTCATTATCAAAAAGTATGGTCTTCATCACACAGGTTTATGGAAGTGTGCAATTTTCCAATTAAAGGAGATTCCTGACAACCTAAGAAAAAGAGATAGTGATGCTCACCAGGTAATAAAACCATTTTAAAGCGTTTGGCCTCCACAAATCCACTATGAGGCAGATAATATACAAATGGAAGAAATTCAGCACCACAGTTACTCTCCCAAGGAGTGGGCATTCACTCTAAGGGTGCAATGAATAATATCATGGGAAGTGACAAAGAATCCCATTGTAACATCTAAGGACCCACAGGTCACTCTTGTATTGAGTAATGTGAATGATCATGAGTCCACCATCAATTAAACACTGAACAAGCAAAATCCAAACACTGCATTCCCACATAAGATGTTCATCCAAGCTGTGAAGCACAGAGGTGGCAGTATCATGGTTTGGGGCTGCTTTCCTGCCTCAGGTCCAGGATGGATTGCTATTATTAATTGACCTATGAATTATGGATTTTAGCAGCAAATTCTACAGGGGAATGTCAGGGTATCTGTCCATGCACTGAAGCCTAAATGTAAATGCCTCAAAATAACAATCCTAATGACACAAGTAAGTCTGCAGAGATATGTTTTAAACATAAGAAATGTAACATTTTGGAATGGCCAAGTCAAAGTCCAGACCTTAGCCCATTAGAAATGTTGTGGAAAGACCTAAAAAGAGCATTTCATTCAATGAAGTAAACCAACATCACTGAGTTGAAGCAGTTTTGTAAGGAGGAATGGGCCTATGTTCCCCCAACCTGTTTTGCATGATTCATCACCAGTTACTGGAAATGCTTGTTTAAAGTTCATGCTGCTCAGGGGGGGTCACACCAGTTACTGAAAGAAAGGTTCACATTTCATTCTGGTTCATTTTGGATAAGTTTGCTCAATAAATAAATGTCTAAACTATAATGTTTCTTTGCATACTTAGATGAAGATCTGATCACATTTTAGGTCAAATTTATGCAGAAATACAAGAAATTGTAAAAGGTTCACAAACAGCACAGTAACTATACAGCATATTGCAACTTGATCTGATTTTTTTATTTAGAATACATAAAAATGATTTTGCTAAGCTACAGAGGGGTAAGAACATGAACATATCTTAAGGTCAAGTCAAAAAAGTTTGAGCATGTGATCATGCAGCGTGTTCTTCCTTTTTGAGAGCAGTGGGAATGTTCTTGTGAACTCATTTATGATTCAGTTTTTTCACAGGTCAAAACATTACAGTCAAAAAGAGCTGTATAGTAATCCAGTAATCTTACTAAACATTAAATCATTTGCAAGATTTTAAATGTCAGAGATATTATGCTGGCATTTTTAGGCATGTATTATGGGCTATATTGTGTGATACAGCTTAGACATGATGGTGTATTTGATTAGAGAGAATGAATTATTATGCATATGATGAGAGATTACACAGAGAGAGCTGCTTTGCCTCTTAGCACTCACACCTTTGTTTACTTAAACATCAGTTATTTTGTGCTTACATTACTAATGACATATGCATTAAAGATAAATTAATTATTAAACCCATGGTAAAATGGAAGACCATTCAGTGCTTCCCTAACATTTTACAGTAGCCCGCCAGAATTTCTCCTTTATAACCTTCACTATTTCTGCACTCTGAATTCTGTTATACTAACACTGAGTAACTGGAGGTGCTTCTTCTTTGCCACACATCCCTCCTTGATTACTCTTTACCTTTCTCATCAGGCAGACCATTTAAATTGCTTGCAGAGCAGTCCCTGCTAGATTAAGCATGGTGGCAGGGTCTTTCATAAAGCTTCTGTCAAAGATCCACAGACTGCGTCACAGAAGCGCAACTCCATTTACCTCCATTGTTGCTGCCTAACAACTGTGCTTTTATGGTATTCTAATGCTCTTTGACAGCTCCTCTTCTTGTCATGTTAGTGGACCCAGTGTCCCTGTTGAATTAACTATTGTGCAGCACACATTTTTATTCAATGCAGGCACAAACCATGGAGGAAGAAACTAAACTTTATCTCACAGTACAGCCAAGCAGCACTGAAGGCACCATAAGGGCATGCCAGCTTCTGGGCTCTAACAGCTCTGACCATGGTTGGTGGATTTCAAATACTGAAGCTCACACAGCAGACAATGAGTGCATCAATCAATTTCCATGCTTTCTTAGCCAATTGAAAGGTACAGAATTTGTGGAACATTGGAAAGCTATATTTAAATATGCACAGGCTCTGGGTTGGTACACAGCAAACATTCTGACGCAATGAATTCATCATGAGTGCTCATGTTTTTATTTCGCACATTTATATCTGGGCAGCTTACATCAGTTTATTTTGCTGGTCTCTCAGGTTTCACCATAGAAACACATCACATTACAGTGCTTATTTAAAACTATTTATTGCTTACCAAATGACAGGTCTAGGTGTACCTGTGCCTGTCTAGAGTTGTACCTTTTCTCCATATGAGAAGCTCTGTCCATCACTGGCTCTCCTCCAGGATATCTCAGGAAGGGGTTCACCCTCAGCTTTACAGGAGATCATAGCAGCACTGCCCTCTACGGCTGTTACATTCCTCAGCTTAGTGATGTGTGGTGGGACTATAAGCAGAGAAAAACAGATAATCTATAGTGTACAGTAAAAACAAGTTATTAACACAAAAATAAGCCATCAAAATGTTAGAAAACTTATGTATGATACTGCTAAAATATAGATAGTTGATTGTCAATTGGAATAGTCAATTCCAATTGATTGTCAATTGGAATGCATGCATGCTTGAATACACATGTGCACAAAAACCCAAATATGTATGCTTGTATTATAGTATATTTTGGCTGAAGCCAATCCCAGCGTCATCGGGTGTACACCATGGACAGGTCACCAGCCCATCGCATGGCCAACACACACTCCCCCACACATTCACACCTACGGGCAATTTAGAGTGACCGATCAACTTAACATGCATGTCTTTGGACTGTGTGGAGGAAACCGGAGTACCCGGAGGAAACCCACGCAAGAAGAACATGCAAACTCCACACAGAACGGCCCGGACCAGGAATCGAACCCGGATCGGCTTGCTGTGAGGCGACAGTGCTAACCACTACACCACCGTGCTGCCCCACTGAGTAGTTTTGTTTCCAATATGTCTCCTGACATGTTCAAAATGAAATACCACAACAAAGCAATCCTGCTGTAGAGATTACAAAGATAAATCACTGAAGATGTGTGTTTGCAATTTAGACATGGTTCATCAGTGTGCAAAACTAATTACATGATGAGATCAGAAAAATAATAAAAATAATTTTTAAAAAAATGTCTGAAGTCAAAAGTTACCAGCAGTATTACATAGAAAGAAAAAATATAATTAGAACCTCACTGAAGGAATGGCATCATACAATAAAGCTCATTTGAATATATTAGGACAGTTCTATGAGACTAGATAGAACATTCTCAGAGAACTAAAACCTTAGGCATTAGCAGAATAAGAAATAGGACTTATTAGTATGGAGAAGTCAAACAGATGAAACATATGGTAAGTTAAAACTATGTTTCCCATCACCCATTGCAAACTAACCTCCTATATGCAATAACTAAGCCTTATTGAAATGAACTCTCTGAAGAATGCCCTTTGCTTGCACATTGAAAGGATTCTGATGACTACAGAATAAATCTCCATACATTTATATGAGCTGACAAGGTGCTATCTGAATAATCTGAGAGGATGCTGGCAGCTCCATGAAAATCTAAATTGAAATTCTTGGCCATAAAGAGAGTGTCACCTATTTTCTTAAATTATTTTATGAACTTGTTTACGGCAGAAAAACTGTAGGGCTGCATGTGGGAGGCTGATGGCAAAAAAGAAGAAGTGTCTCATCGCTCTTTTAACAGCAAAATCTACTGTTCGTTATAACTTCTTCATACCCAGGTATGCATTGTGTTATACAACAATCAGCCATAACATTAAAACCACCTGCCTCATATTGTATAGGTCCCATTTGTGACACCAAAACAGCACTGACCTGTCAAGGCATATGGACTCTACAAGAGCTTTGAAGGTGTGCTGTGGTATCTGGCACTGAGACACTCGCAGCAGACACATTAAGCCATGTAAATTTATCCAAGGATGGGTCTCCATGGATCAGAGTTGTTTCTCAGGTACATTCCACAGATGTTTGATCAGATTGAGATCTTGAGAACTTGGAAGCCAAGTCAACATCTTGAGCACTTTGCCATTTTTCTCAATCCATTCCTGGACAATTTTTGCTGTGTTATCCTGCTGAACTATTCATTAGGGAATACTGCTTGTGGTGAAAGGGTGTACTTGGTCTGAAACAATGTATAGGTAGGTGGTAGAAGAGTATTTACATCTATTAATCCATTTTGTTTTCTTTGTTGAGAGGATTTCTTCATGTAGATAGGCATAAGATATTACACTGGACATAGAAATCTCATAGTAATACAATTTCTGTAATGGAACATGTAAACAGGAGGGATTAAGGCTATTTTTGTATTAGCCAGTGTAGCTAGCTTTTCCCTCAGGCAGCAAAATATCATCAAACTGAGATATTGATATAATCCTTTAAATTTTACTATAAATATAATATTACATTCTTGTTTTCTGCTTTTAGATGTGAAATTCATTTGTAGGCATTAGTTTGTCACTGCCATAGCTGGTTTGTAAAATGCTGTTAAATTTGTTGCCCTAGAGTCCAAGCAGCAGAATTTACATTTATGTGGGTGTAAAATAAAAATAAAAGAGATGGATAAATTAAGCCACCACTTTATTGTTACAAAATTATTTAGATTTTTCTAATTTATCCAGGGTTTAAATATACATGTAAACATTTCCCAATCACATAGTATTTCCCTGTTTGATATTTAATATTTCCTGTCAGACTGTGTTTCTGATTGGCTGGTAGTGGTGAAATTCTGTATATCAATCTGTGTGACACAGTTTCCTTCTATGACCATTTATGCATAACTAATTATTAGTGCTGTCATGCGATAATAATAATAAAAAAAATGTTAACGCATTAATTTGACAGCACTACTAATTATGATATAACTTTATTGAAATGAATATCTGGCACCAATGATACTAACTACTTTTAATGGTTGGTTTTTACATCCTGACTTGAAATGTAAGATCAACTTCACATTTAACTAATGTGATTTTATACTGCACAAAAAATTAAGGGAACGCTTATTCATCACAATATAACACCAAGTCAGTTAAGCTTCAGGGATCTCAATTTGCCAGTTAGGAAGCATAAGTGATTGTGGCAACAGACAATTCCGTCCTGAGGATTAGTCCTTCCTGACTGATTCTTCTCTAGTTTTGCATTTTGTTGGTTTGTTTGTTTCTGCTGGGAGCATGAGGTGGTACCTCATGGCTATGTGGTCCTTGTGATAGCAAATGGTAGCCCGACTGCTGTAAGGTACTGGGATGAAATTCTCAGAGCCATTGTCAGATCTGTATAGGCAGACACCAGAGTGTATAGGCAGTTCTTGCATGACGAAGGCATTGATGCATTGACTGGCCCTCAGGTTCCCCAGACCTGAATCAAATTGAGAACTTCTGGGAAGCAATGTATCAGTGCATCCAATGCTGCCAAGTTAGCAATTAACAGTTTAACTGGTAATAGGTGCGGTCATCAAGACCGAGTATAAAAGAAACATTCACCAAAGGCATAGTCTTTGCAAGCAAGGATGGGTTGTGGTTCATCTGTTTGTGCCAAATGTCATGACAGAATGTCAGTCAGTTCAAAGACAATGTTTCTCAGTGCAACAATGCAAATAACCATTCACCATCTAGAGTTCATAATAGCATGAAAAAATTCAGGGAGTCAGGGTAAATCTTGGTGCGTGAAGGACAAGGGCAGAAACTGCTGCTGAATGTGCCTGACCATTGGGCCCTCAGGAGGTATTGTTTGAGAGACTGTCATGCTGCCATGAAGGACACAGCTACATGGGCTCAGGAGTACTTTGGAAAAACATTGTCACTTAACACAGTTCACTGCTGCATCAAGAAATGCAACCTGAAACTGTATTATGCAAAGAGGAAGCCATGTATTAATTTTGTACATACACAGGTGAAGTTACCATTGATGCTGAGGCTTATATTGGTATTTTGACGTTACCGTCAAATCAACATCTTTTCCAAGGAACCCCATGTCTATTTCAGCAGGACAATGCCAGGCCTCATTCTGCACGAGTTAAATGTGGCTTGACTGGCCTGCCTGTAGTCCAGATCTGTCTCCTATTGAAAATGTATGGTGCATCATGAAGAAGAGAATCAGATAACAGTGACCACGGACTGTTGAGCAGATCAAGTCTTGTACACCGCAAGAATGCACAAAAATTCCACTTGCAACAATAACTACAACAATTACTGTCTTCAATTCCCAAATGATTAAAAAGTATAATTAAAAGAGGTGATGTAACCCAGTGGTAAACATGATTCTGTCTCAACTTTTTTTTGTTTGTTGCAGGTATCAATTTTTAAGTTTGTTTATATTTAACAAATAAAATTCATTACTGAAAACACTGAAAATCTTTTTTGTCCTTTTGTTTGTTAAATAAATATTCAAGTGAATTAACAAATTACAGATTTCAGTTTTTATTGTATTTTAAGAAAATATCCTAACATTCGGGAATAGGGTTTGTACGTAAGTGGGGGAAAAAAGTTAGAGTGCTCACCAAATACTTTGAGAAAGATCTCCCGCTGCACATCACCTGCCTTGTTGGAGGCCTTGCAGGTGTAGGAGCCGCCATCGTCCTGCTTAATGTTGCGAATAGTAAATGTGGTACCACGGGCGCGCATTACATATTGCTCCGACTCCTGGAGTTCAACTCCCTTCCTATCAAACATAACATGGCAAACATGTCTCAGCCTGCTACAGAAACATTACTGCTCAAAATGCAAAAACACAAACAATAACACAACTGAAAAAAATAAAGCTACAAGGTTACATAATAAGTAGCACAAGTAAAACCACAGAAAAACAAAACAAACTATGTTACAAACTATCAGAGTTTTATTCAGTCGTTTTTCTACATACTGAAAAAGTACTGGATGAGGGACAAATTAAAGGAAAAACCAACGTAAAGTCTGTAAGGCATTGTGCTGGCCCAATCCACCAGAACATCTTAACTGTCATTGAGTTGAAGTGATTAAGAAAGTTCCTCCTTGACAATTTCAATCAGTCGGTCTTTTGATGATGGAGAGTGCTATCTAACACATGGGTCCAAAATCACTCACAGTTGTTCAACTGGGTTAAGATCTGATTAGTGTGAAGGCCATAGAACATGATTTACATCATTTTTTCTTTTCATCAAACAATTTAGTGAGCCCTCATGCTCTGTCGATGTGTGTGGAGCCATCCTAGAAGCAACCATACAACCATCAGGATAGAAATGTTTCATTATAGGACAAAATTGATCAGTAAGAAGAATATTGTATAGATTTTGCAGTGATGCTTCATTCGAATGAGACAAGTGGATGCAAATCATGTCAGCACAGCCACTGGGTTTTCCTTTAATTTGTCCCCTGTCTGTATTACTCAAATCTCTATAGATAAAGGTGTTCAGTAGCAATTGAGCAGTTCAGTAAATTGATGTTTTTGGAGGAGATCATAGCAGGAGTAATGATGGGTGTGGAATGGGGGAAATGAAATCTGTTTAAAGCAGAGGGTCATATGTGGCAACAGAAAATTAAAAAGAGAAAGTCGTACATAATAAACACATTACAAAAATAACAATGTCATCTCTGAGGGATTAAGGCGAAACAGTAAATATAGCCTGAGTCTTGAACAAGCTACTCAAACAGGATAACAAAATCAAATTTCTCACTCTGTATTCATCTCCCAATTATAAACAAGAATAAATAAATAAATAAGTAAATAAATAAATAAATAAATAGAACTTGAAGTACAATTAAAATGCAAGTTTCAACAGGTGTACTTTAATTGGCGGTGGTGTCTCAGTGTCTCCTTAAGCGTTTGGTTAGATTCATTCATAAAAGGTCAGCATACCCCAGCTCTTGGCACCAATCGGACTCATCTGCTTCTCTTGCCAATCTCAGTAGAGGTAATTACAGTGATTGAGGGCCTGTAATCATGCTGGGTTGCCTGTCACTCAAAGCCCACACATTAGAGGTGAAAAGTGTCCACTCAAAATCAAAATGTGCCACTATGGACCTTTTCCTGGCTCCTCAATTCTGTTCTCAGACTTCCTGTGGTTCTATTATGTGGCAAAACTTACACCTAACGAGAGAAAAATATGTTTTAAAGCACAAAACCTTTTAGTGGAAAACCATCTCTTTCATTCTATGTTATAAAAGAACAGTACATTTTAGGTTAAAAAAAAAAAAAAAAAAAAAAAAAAAATTATATATATATACCACAGATACTCTGAAAGCAGAATAAGAGAAAAGGTGCTGGCAAGTTAACCCTCTTAGTTTTTCCTGTCTGTTATTTAAAACCTAAAATCCAGATGAATAAGGTGAATTTGACAAGAGGGGTGGTGGGGTATCCTGTACATCATGACTGTCTACTGTCTGAGAAAAATACAGTACCAGATTCATAGAGTGTTGGATGAAATAACTAGGTGTGTGTCAGGATGCAGTGAATTATACCTGTGCCAGGTAACATCAGGTTCAGGAGAGCCATAAGCCCTGCAGGTGAACGTCACGGATTCACTATAGTCAGCTGTTGCATTGAAGTACTGCTGTGGCACGGACAACACTGGAGGAACTGCGGGGGAAAGAACCCAGGTTGCTATTAAATGAAAACTATACCTGTTATTCGTGACAAACTTATTTCTATGACGGTACGACTTTTTTTCTTTTTTTCTTGTAAATCTATGGTGTCCTCGGTTATCATAAAAGGCACTTATAAATGAAAGTATTATTATTATTATTATTATTTATTTATTTATTTTTAATACAAATCCTGTGGGCCCTCTAGCTGGAATTATAATTCCTAACAAGCCAGCATTGAATTCACGCCCAGATACACATGTAAAACAGCTGCTTACTCACAAGTCATCATATTCCATGCATGCATTATCAGCCTTGACGTGACCGCACTTTAAAATAACATTGACAGAATAAATAAACAAAAGCACTTTCCGGCTTTAAATCGATATTTCCTATCCAGTTCAGTTTATTATATTGTGAAAGGTTAATGAGGGAACAAAAAGCCAAATGGTTGGTCAGCCAGATGACCTAAGAGAATCTACACTGACATTCTGATAAATTAGCTACATGTTCAATTACTCAAAGTGATAAACAATTCTTAAAATTATTTAATCACAAGGATTTGTTTCTTTTTATCAATATTCACACACCTCAACACTTGCTTAACATAACATAACTACTTTATATTCCATGAGGTTATTATTTATTTAAGGTAAGATGTATACTATATGGCCAAAAAGTATGTGCACTCCTGACAAATCACACACATATGCGCCTGTTGAACATCCCATTGGAGATTTTGTCCCCCTTGTGCTGTTATAATAGCCTCCATGTTCAAGGGAAGGTTTTTCACTAGATTTAGGAACATGATTGTGAGGATTTATGCCCATTCAGCCATATAAGCACAAGAGGGTGGCCATCATTTTGGGCTTATTTTTGGTTATTGTTATTTCATTTGTCTCATCTCTCCAAACTGTTAGGTTTGCTATTAAAATGATATGTGCCAAGTCTGAGCAAAATATTTAGAATTTTAGGGGTAGCTCAATGACCGCAAAGTTGCGCAGTATAATAGTCTCGACATCATAAAACTGCATGATACACACTGCTTTCAGGAGATTAGTTCAATAACTCGACTAAGTAGAAAAATTGAACAGTTTCTGTTTAACACAATTTCAGTCACATAATCTGGATGTCACATTGTTTCTCCTTAAAGTTGCCCAAGAAAATCTAGACAATCTGCAATGAAGATTGGGCTTGGGAGTATTCATTCATTCATTACATTAACCGCTTATTCCTGTCCACAGGGTCACGGGCGAGCCGGTGCCTAGCCGGCAGTAAAGAGCTCAGGGCAGGATCAACCCTAAACAGGACGCCAATCCATTGTAGGACACACACACTCACACTCATACACTAGGGGTACTTTAGAGACGCCGCCCCCACCCGGGGATTGAACCTGGGATCTTGCCACCCTTGGCAGTATTGCTGACAAAAATCTGACTGAAATCATATATGCAGATGATACATAGATTAAAAACTATCAAATTGTCTACTAAATCAAACAGTTAACCAAAGTGAATTGACTATTGGGTTTAATTTCAGTAGCCACACCCTGGCATGATCACTGCCAGACCTGCTGAATCTAAACATCACTTAAATAGAAGCTGTCTGCAATGTAAAGCAGGCTAGAAGGTCTCAAAAAGCAGCACATGATGCCATGTTCTAAAGAGATTCAAATACAGATGAGAAACAAAGTTACTGAAATTTACCAATCTGGAAAGGGTTACAAAGTCATTGCTAAGGCTCTGGGACTCCAGAGAAACACAGTGAGAGCCATTATCCACAAAGGGATAAAAACCGGAATAGTTGGAATCCTTTCCAGGAGTGGATGAACTACTGAAATTTCATGAAGTGCACCCTGACAACTCATCCAGGAGGTCACAAAACAACCCCAAGGAACATCTAAAGACCTGCAGACCTCACTTACCTCAGTTACAGTCAATGTGCACGATTCCACAATAAGAAAAGAAACACAAAGGCTCATCTCACATTTGAAAAAAAAAAGCCTCTATATGTTTCACAAGACTTTTGGGACAATATTCTGTGGACTGATGAGTCAAAGGTGGAACGTTTTGGAAGACATGGGTCCTGTTACATCTGGTGTAAATTAACACCACATTCCACCATAAGAACATCATACCAACAGT
>JAOVVH010000058.1:13271815-13282856 GCA_028566435.1 Scorpiodoras heckelii | reverse complement strand
CACACACACACACACAGACACACACACACACACACACACACACACACACACACACACACACACACACACACACACAATTTCTGATTTTAGCTCACAATGACCAGAATGTGAGTAGCCTGAAGATAATGAGAGGAACAGATATAATTGGATATCCATGCAGCATGTCTAAACACACCTGAATATATCACAGCCATATTTGTGATGCTTAAAAATAGAAACTTTTTGTTATACAGAGCTGTTTCTAGGAATAGCAACCTATGTGGTCTCCTAGAAACCTTCAACTATCACTTTAACATTTAGCCCTGGATTCTGTTGGTGCATATAAGATATGCCTTTCAAGTGCATACTGGTGTCAGCAATGTTCTTTTTGTTTCATTTTACATCATGGAGAGTGTTACATTAGGAAGTATTATGAAGGTCCATGGCAACCACAGCCTTTGCCTTCAGACTGTAAAAAAGTAGAACCATTTAGAAGGTCTAAGGAAAAGTAACATGACTATGTACTAATGTACTGCCTTAGAATTTTTAAATAGATTTCCTACTGTCTAGTGCACATAAGCACACATAGGAAATGCTGAGACATGTAAATAAAACACACTCTACACTGGGTTTAGCACTGAAAAAGTCCAACCTGATTATCATTGACTTTTTTGCCAATCAATAGTCATTTTCGAAAGGCTATAATCTAATTGAACTCTTACCCACATGAATGGACCCAACTGGAACAGCACTGCTAATATGACACGTAATAGGGCATAAAGACATCAAACCAGGCCAGTCTGGCCATTCTGCACCAATCAACTTACCATCAAAACAGCTAATTTTACAGTTGTGTCTTTAGTTAATTTTTTTTTGTTAACTATAAGGGTTAAAACCCCCAAAGCTTTTAATTAATTGTACATATATCCAACAAAGACACAAAGATGGAATAGTCTTTTTGTGTTTTTGTGAGTATATTTCTTATGTCTCAAACTGATTCCAACTGAAAGGCAGACATACCAATATGTTTATACAGAGTGCAGTGGTGGCTGTGTGGTTGCTTCATTTGTTTTAGGTTAGCCTCTGATGTGTGTTGTCATGTCTGCCAGATTATCGGCCATGCCTCATTGAGCAACCTTATTAGATCAGTGGGAGAGATTTCAGCGGGGTGCTATACAGACTCTGGCCTATGTTCACCCTCATCAGATCAGACATAAAATATCATGGTTAATCTCTCCATATCATCGCTGCTTATCTTCAGCCAAAACTCCAGTATCATTATTATGATGGCTGATAGCTAGGAGGTCATGGTCTTCTATACACTGCAATTTTAATAGAGGAAATCAGCATGATTAGCATGATTCAACTGAAATCAATGGAAATGAAAATTATATACAAAGTTTCAATGTTATATTTTAATGTTTTTAACCAATTCTAAGATGTAATGGCATCTGGACACTGTACAAACAGTGCAGGGTATGCACATTGTTCAAAAATGTATTGAACACAGCAGAAATAGAGACTGACACTCTAACATGGTATGAAAGAAAACTACAGTTTTGTGACTTTTTTGCTTTTTGTGCTCTAGGCATAACTGAAACTATTACTTTTTCTGATTCTCTTTTGCCAGGCATCACCGCACGCCCATTATAGCATTTTGTGATGGAGAAACTCACCGTTGACAACCAGGATGATATCTCTGAAGTCAATCTCACCCCTGGCCTCCACTCGGGCTTCACAGCGGTACACACCTTCATCTGCTTTAGTCACTCTCTGGACTTGTAGGTTGTTGTTTGGTAGGAGCTGAAACTCTGAAAAGAAATATGTTGCAAATTAATTAAAAAAAATCCTATTTAAAAGATCAAAAGAGCTATATTTACATCAGAGAATGGCATTTGATTACACTACAGTCATGTCAATGGCATGATTTTTAAAACCAAGGATAAACCTTTCCCTCAAACCCCCTATAATTATACAATCTAAAAGTAGTCTGCTTTGAATTTGTTGTCAGTCCTAACAGCAGAATAATAAACCTTGAGTCTTGATTTCTGTCTTTTTTAGATAATGCATTACTTTTTGAACTTTGAAAACTTAATTATTCCACTGCAGAAATATCTTGCCTGTAAAAAATATTTTTTTCCCCTAGCTGTTGTTGAAGGTTCTCATAGCAAACTATTAACCAGTGACTCACTCTCAGTGTCCTCAGTGATCTCCATATTGTTGTAGTACCATGTAACCACAGGCACAGGTGAGCTGGTGACATCACACACCACCTCGGCCACGTCATCCTGCCGGAACTCCTGAGGTGAAGGCACCTCCCTGAACGTTAGTTTTTCTAGGAGGAAAAGACAGCACAGACTACTATATCATAGCAATATTAAATGATATATTAATAGAAAATGTGCTTTTTTTTACTGGAAAGGGTGACAAAATGTTTAATGTGTTGGGCTGCTGGGGTGTGTCTATGCTAGTCCTTTCACACTTGTACAGGGAGTAACCCCATCCATATCATACTGTCTTTTGTCCATAGTACATAATTACTGTTGACTTCAGGAGGGCCTGTGGTGATCACTTTCCACTGCACATCAATGGCGCAAAGGTAGTGAAAATAAAAAGCTACAAATACCTTGGGGTGCTCATCACTGTTGACCTGACCTAGACTATCTCAACACTACTGTATCTACTTATCTAGGAAGAAGAAAGCCCTGAGCATCCTCACCTCCTGCAGAGGAGCACAACTCCCTCCTTTCACATTCACAACTCCCTTTTACAGGGAGACAATAAGGAGCATTTTTACCAGCTGTCTCATTGTCTGGTATAGCAACTACATCATCATAGACCACAAGACCCTACAGCAGATTGTAAGGACAGCAGAGAAGATTAGTGTGGTCTCTATTCCTGCCAATGAGACCTTTTGTCATAAGTGTTGCATCTTAAAAGCCACTAGCATTGTGGATGACCCACACATCCGTCTCTTGAACTATTCACTCTGCTGACATCTGGCATGTGACCTGTGAATCCGTGCCACCACCACTAGACTCTGCAACAGCTTCATCCCTGAGGAGGCCTGACTGCTAAACATACTTCTGACCCCGCCAACACCCACCTGGATTAATCAAAACAATTAAACCTACCCAACACACCCATTTGATGGTCATTGCATGTCTACACTTTACAAGTACACTTTTATATTGCATTTGTAATTATATTTGTGTATTTATTGTACATTTTGCACTTCATGTAGTCCTATGTACCATGCTCTTGTATTTTTGCTCCATAGTCCTTAAGAAATATTACCATCCAATGTATAGATGTTATATAGAGGATTGACAATAAAATCCACTTGATATGACTTGCTCCTATTCCATGGACACTGGATGTGGGAATACTGCCTGGATGAGACACTGGTCCATCGCAGGGCACCAGCTAAAACACTGCATCTTAATGAGTTAATCAAAAAAAGCATGCTGGCTCCTTCATATCTGAACAGTCCCTGAATTTTATCCAAATTAATAAATAAATAAATATAAAAATAAGAGCAGGAGACATGTCTGCTTCTGCTATTGGAACAGTTCCTGCACAGACGACTGAGTCTAGTTAGCACCTTGTCTATGATTATTCACAGTTACACAAGCGAGAATTAGTTGAGATATTCCATTAAATCAGTTTTTCACACACACCAACAAGTGGAGCGCTCAGTTTGTGTAGGAAACCATAGCACATAGCAGCTTCTCTCCCTCAGAAAAAAAGAAATGCTTAAACAGAATGAAAAACTTCATCAGTCCCACGTCAGCACGTCAGCTCTGAGCATTGATCTGTGAATCACTCTTGTTTACACATTAACTCTGCTCAAAATACAGCTTCCTGACGAGCTCTCAGCAAATGCCAAGTGTGAGACAAAATCAAAAGCACAGACATTTCAGAGCAAGCGTACACAATGTTTCTGCAAGTTTCATAGCAACCTATTCATTAGAACAGTATAAACAACACCATAAAGAACAGTTATCATGACTTCATCTTCACCTTTAAGATCTTTTTTGTTTGTCATTTGAATTTCAAAATGCCTTTAAATGAATTTCATTTGCCTCTTGACCAAGAACCTTTCATATTTTCTTCAAATTGCACACATCTTCCATTATCCCTGTTTTTACATCTCTTTACCTACATCGTTTTAACTACATGCCATCAATTTCACATGAACATAAATGAAAATTGCCCTGGATAACAGTCATCTTGCTTAAAGCATTCTGTACCCACTGAGAAAATGTCATTCTGTCATGGTTTCCATGTAATGGCTCCCCATTTCTGTCCCAATTTATTCAGCATGTCATTTCTCACCTCTTCTTTATCTTTTCTTTCCCCTCTTTGTTTCATTTATCCTTTCTCATTCCCTGCACTTGTCATGTGCTTTAGCTGTCTCATTTCTGGAAGAATAAAATTTAGGTTTACATCAACTGCTTTGTCAAACATCATCAAATGAAATGCATCCTTTTAGGTCTGATTGGGAAGATGTATTTGTAAAGGCTTTGGATGGCATCTAGTCATTAGGAAAACAGCCCTTTTGGTAGAAAGTTTCTAAGTGTTGCATGTAGTGGAGGAAACATGATTTTCATTAGTCGACATAACATGCATAATTTCTGCCCATTTAGCCTAGATAAGATGAATTTCATTTATTGACATTGCACAGGGTACAAAATTGATTAGTAATCATGACCATGCATTCACACATAACCATTGAGTAAAATCCTAAAAAGAAGGTAAAATGAAAAAAAACAAACCTGTAATTCAAATAAAAAAGAAAGAGTTATTATAAGTAAATAAGTAAAATATAAAATAGTGGCTGACCAATTAATCAGGCAGATTAATGCCATTTTGGGATAATCGGCATCGGACGATAATCAAAAAATGCCTACGGGCACGACACAAGCAGGCCTGTCAGTCTGGCTATTTTGGAGCAATGTTACAGCTCCACCTTGTGTCTACTTTGGTTGCTGTGGAATATTGCAATTGATCTATGCTGGATCAGGTTCTGATCTATTCTTATGGAAATATAAGTTCTTTTGTTTTTGAGGTGTTCAAGATGAGATTATTCTCTGAACACCACACTGCTATTCTTTAGACTTCATCTCTGTAGGTTGTCTCATCTCTTCCTGAGATAAGTCCAACCACAGTCCTGTTGTCTTCTGATGGTGTTGGTGGAATGCGTGGGGGCACAGTCAAGAGTGTATAGGGCCCATAAGTATTTGGACAGTGACATACTTTTCATAATTGTACCACAATGGATATGAACTTAAGAAATCAAGTATGATTGAAGTGTAAAATTTAAGCTTTAATTCAAGTGGTTTAAGAAAATATTGCATTAACTGTTAAGGAACATAGTCCTGTGATTTTCACTGACTCAGAAGTATAGATTTATGGCATTTGATAGACACCGTTACCCAGAGTGACTTACATTTACCCCTTTTACACAACTGAGCAGTTGAGGCCCAGCACTGGCAACTTGGCTTGGTGGTGCTGGGATGTGAAATCATGACCTTCCGATCAGTAGTCCACTGTCTGCAGTTTGCCACTTTAACTGGACATTTGACCAATAAGCAGGTTCATGGCAAATTTGTCACCTGTTTCCTTGTTACTTCCTAACAAATTAAGGAGATAAAAGGTCTGAACTTGCATTTGGTAGCTGTCAGTGGGAACTCTACAGTGGTGCTTGAAAGTTTGTGAACCATTTAGAATTGTCTATATTTCTGCATAAATCTGATCTATCACTTCAACAGATTTCCACACAAGTCCTAAAAGTACAACCTCAATTCCAAAAAAAGTTGGGATGTAGTGTAAAATGTAAATACAAACAGAACGGAATGATTTGCAAATGTCATAAAACCACATTTTGTTCACAAAAGTACATAGAACACACATCAGATGTTGAAAGACATTTTACCATTTCATGAAAAATATTAGCTTCTTTTGAACTACACTGAATAATCCCAGGATTAGGAATACCTGGCAGGTGGCATATGATCACTGATAAAGTGCCCCCAACTAGTGGTTACGTCACAATCAGCTCTCATATAAGGTGTTGTACTGTCCAGCGCACAGCAGAAGGCAACATTTATCGGCTATGGGTAAATGAAGCGACTTGAGTGACTTTGACCGCGGACAGATTGTTGGAGCCTGGACGTGTGGTGCCAGTGTTTCAGCAACAGCTGCACTTGTAGGCTGTTCCCATACCACAGTATCATGCGTGTACCAAGAGTGGAGGAACCATCAATAAACATCCAGCCAAAGGTCACACAGTGGCCGACCATGTGTGGTTGATCCGAGAAGCGAGCATCATGTGTCGTGAATGGGTTTGCAACAATGTCATGCCATAGTGGAACAGCTCACCCATGAGTAGAATAGTGGGCAAGCGCAACCAATTTTGGCCACAACCCTGTGAAGTACCCTGCATTGATTAGGGTACAACAGCCGTAGACCAATAAGTGTGCTGCTGTTGACCACCTGTCATCACAACCAACGCCTCGCATGGGCCAAAGAAATGCATCAACTGACTCTGGACACATGGAAGACGGTATTCTGGAGTGACGACTCCTGTTTCCTGTTGAGACACGCCGATGGGACAGTCTGCATCTGGAGGAAACTGCAACATGTCGCAATGTTGGAGTGCTACAGGCCAGTGGTGAAGGTGTAATGGTCTGGGGAGCATTGTCTTGGTATGCCTTCGGTTATTATTAATCATGGTACCTCAATTCTAGAATGGTGAACATTACAGGGACCTGTTAGCTGACCGTCTGCACCCATATCTTCAGGAGGTCTTTCCAGACAACAGTGTGAATTTTCATCAGGCCAATTCCCTGTGTCATCGGGCTTGGACCACTCAGGGATGGTTAGAGGAACATGACAATGAATTCTCCACACTGCTTGGCCCCCAAACTCACCTGACTGCAACCCCATTGGAAATGTTTTAGATATGCTGGAATGGGCGATGCAATCTGCTCCTACTTGCCCACAAAATGTCCACAAAATAACAGAGCTGCTGCAGCAGGCACGGGTCAAGTTGCCCATGGAAGATGTTGGCCACCTTGTGGAGTCTGTTCCCCGATGTCTGCATGCTGCTATTAATCAGTCAGATTTAATCAGTGAGATCAGTGAGTTGGACCAAGCCATTATTAGGCAGGTGTCCCTAATCCAGTGATCATTCAGTGATGGCAGCAATGCATCTCAAAAACTTTGGGATGGGGCCATGTTTAGTACTCTGTAGCATCCCCTCTTATTTTGACAACAGTCTGTAAATGTCTAGGAATTGAGGAAACCAAGTGCTGGAGTTTTGGGAGAGGAATGTCATCCCATTCTTGTCTGATGTACGATTCTAACTGCTCAACAGTCCTGGGTCTACTTTGCCAAATTTTTCGTATCATGATGCGCCAAATGTTCTGCTGGTGAAAGGTCTGGACTGCATGCAGGCCACTTCAGCACCTGGACTCTTCTACTGTGAAGCCATGCTGTTCTGATGGATGTAGTACATGGTTTAGCATTGTCTTGCTGAAATATGCAAGGCCTTCCCTGAAAGAGACATGCTCTAAAACCTCTATATACTGTTCAGCATTGATAGTTCCTTTCCAGATGTGTAAGCTGCCCAAGCGATAGACACTAATGCAACCCCATACCATCAGAAATGCAGGGTTTTGAACTGTGTGCTGAGAATAAGCTGGATGTTCCCTCTCCTCTTCAGTCTGCAGGACACGGTGTCCGTGTTTTCCAAAAAGAATTTCAAATTTTGATTCATCTGACCACAGAACAGTTTTCCCTTTTTCCACAGTCCATTTTATATAAGCTTTGCCCCAGAGAAGACAGTGGCGTTTCTGGATCGTGTTGACATACGGCTTCTTCTTTGCATGATACAGCTTTAAGTTGCATTTGTGGATTGTTCACATTGGCAAATTGTTCACAGACTTTGATTTCTGGAAGTGTTCCTGAGCCCATGCACTGATTTCCTGTTCAAAATCATGCCTTGCACAGAGATTTATCCAGATTGTGTGAATCTTTTGATGATATTATGTACTGTAGATGGTGGAAGTCTTCTCAATTTTACACTGAGGAACAATTCTCTGAAATTGGTCCACAATTTTTAGACACAGTTTTGCGCAGATTGGCGAACCGCTGCCCATCTTTACCTCTGCCTCTCTAAAATGCTCTTTTTATACCCAGTCATGTTACTGACCTGTTGCCAATTTACCTACTTAGTGCAAAATTCCAAATCAAGCAAATGAGAAAAAAAATATTAGACTTTTAGACATTTTCAGTATCACATCTCTGTGAGTAGCAAAGGTATGTGAACCTTTATGATTAGCAAATCATTTGAAGGTGAAATTAGAGCAAAGTGTTTTCTATCAATGGGATGACAATCAGGTGTTAGTCTGTGACCTGTTTTATTTAAAGAACAGGGATCTGGTAAAGTCTAATCTTCACAACACATGTTTGTGGAAGTGTATAATAGCATGAACAAAGGAGGACCTAAGAAGAAGAGTTGATGATGCTCATCAGGCTGGAAAAGGTTACAAAACCATCTCAAAAGAGTTTCTACTCCACCAATCCACAGTCAGACAGATTGAGCACAAATGGAGGAAATTCAAGACCATTATTACCCTCCCCAGGACTGGTCAACCAACAAAGATCACACCAACAGCAAGGCATGTAATAGTCTGTGAGGTCACAAAGGAACCCAAGGTAACTTCTAAGCAACTAACAGCCTTGATTACATTGGCTAATATTAGGGCGTACTCACACTAGGCACACTTTCCAGCACTGTACTGTGCTGGAGCATGGTTGTCCCGCTCCCCACTCCCCCACTCGCTTGTGCTCACACTGCGTTTTAACAATCCCGACCCGACCTTTGTTTTGCAGAAAAGTGCGCTCATACAGTACAATGGAGCTCATGTTTCTATTGATATTGTGGCTTATTTGGAGCCGTTTTGGTCATGAGAATGCACAGCAAACCAAAAGATTTGTCAATTATGCAAAGCAGTGATTTTATGCTAATCGTGCTGTACATGTGCCAATATTATTGATTATTGTCAATGTTTAATCTTTCACAACCATACTGTAAATCTCACACTCATTACCAATTTGATTTTATATATATGCATTTTGCACTATTGGATCTTAAGAAGGTTCTAAGTAGAGCTTCACAATGCTAAAAGAAGAAATGGGAGCAAGAGACAAAAGATTTTGATCAGGCAATTTTTTGAAAACAGCAATTTAACTGAAATAGGCTGTTCATCAGCTGATCAAAAGTTTAAGACCACAGCCTTTAAAAGCCAAAATCTGTGCAAAAATATGGATTCCATGTCATTTTCTGTCAAGTATTCACACTGTCAAGACCTCCTGATGGCAAAAGCAAAAAAGCTCACTGACTTTGAAGGTGGTAATATTGTTGAGCTGCATCAGCAAGGCCTCTCACAGCATGCCATCACTGCTGAGGTTGGACGCAGTAAGACAGTCATTTTGCATTTATTGAAAGATCCTGAGGGTTATGGAACAAAAAAGTCAAGAGGTAGACCAAAAACATTTCACCAGCGCTGAGCCGTAGGATCCGATTGGCTGTCCGTGAAGACAATTTCCATCAAGATCATGATTTGGGGTGCTTTTTCCTTCCCTCGTCTGTGTGGTAATGACTGGCTTTTTCAACAGGATAATGCTGCAGTTCACAATGCCCGCCTGACAAAGGATTCTTCCAGGAGAATAACGTCACTCTTTTGAACCAACCTGCCCTGATCCAAATCCTATTGAGAACCTGTGGGAATGGATGGCAAGGGAAGTTTACAAAAATGGACATCAGTTACAGACAGTGGATGTCCTTCGTGAAGCCATCTTCAACACTTGGAGCAACATTCCCGCTAGCCTCCTGGAAAAACTTGCATCAAGTATGCCTAAATGATTGTTTGAAGTGATCAACAGGAATGGTAGAGCTACTCATTACTGATTCCTTTTATGACACTTTGATTTCTGTTTTGAGGGGGTTTGGGGCTTTTTTTCAGCTGTGGTCTTAAGCTTTTGATCAGCTGATGAACAGCCTATTTCAGTTAAATTGCTATTTTCAATAAACTGCCTGCTCAAAATATTTTGTCTCTTGCTCCCACTTCTTCTTTTAGCATTGTGAAGCTCTACTTAGAACCTTCTTAAGATCCAATAGTGCAAAATGCAAAGTCTTGCAATTTTTTAACTGGTCTTAAGATTTTGATCATATATATTAGTTCTGTCACACTAAATTTTTTTAATCACGTGTTAATCATGGTTTTAACACACATTTTGAATTGTGCTGTACATGCAGATCGGCATTGTAGGACCATTAAAAATGAAAGAGAAATGACTGCTGAATTTTGCCTCATTATTTACTTGACTTTATTTGAAAAAAGTGAAATATTTTTCTTTTCATTATTTTAAATTAAAAAATAGTTTTTGTCTGTTGTTCATCTGATATACTGATTATAGTTGGAGTTTAATTAAAGGCACCGATTTGCCAATTTAAATTAGAGTAATGCGGCACGTTACAACCGAAGAGTAAGTTTACGTTCCAACCAAAACCAAAACATACATTAAAAAATTCAAATACATGACCCACAGTTCATAGACGTTTCATCACATTTATTTTAAAAGTGCCTACAGCATACAATATTAGTCTAAACAGTGTCGTTTATCGTGCTAAATATAGCCGAGTGCTGTCTTGTAGAAAACAACCAGTGTGATCAGCTGTCTGTTGTTGATGACGTTGCAGGGCATTTCTAATAGAGACGTTTTAGTGAGCAAGTTCCCTATGAAGAGCCCTTGGGATTCTGTACCCTGTGCAGTGTGTAGGGAGCAGGAATACAGCTTGTGATTGGAATGCAGCCTAAAACGAGTAACGTAATGGTCAATTTCGGTATATTTGTGTTCACTCACGGCACTGCTGGTTTGCGTAATTTAACTAACTTTTAATCTGTGTTAAAATTTATATATATACAGTGCTGTGACAAAGTATTTGCCCCTTCCCAATTTATTCTACTTTTGTTAATTTGTCACATTTAAA
>JAOVVH010000058.1:13220384-13232763 GCA_028566435.1 Scorpiodoras heckelii | reverse complement strand
CCATTCCAGGTGACTACCTCATAAAGCTGACTGAGAAAATGCCAAGATGTGCAAAGCTGTGATCTAAGCAAGAGGTGCCTACTTTGAAGAATCTAATATATAAAACATATTCTGGTTTGTTTAACACTTTTTTGTTTACTAAATAATTCCATATGTTTTTCTTCATAGTTTGGATGATGGTAGTATTAGTGTATTTTAAAAATGTCTATCACCTGGGTACAGTAGATTTTTTTTTCTCTGTTTATATATCACTTTCTTTTCACTTCAATTAATTCGCATCTAATTCACCTTTTCTGTAATTTGGTTCCAGATTGTGGTCTTTTCAAGGAATTTTTACCCCTTGCTGCTAAACAAGATATTTTTATTGGCATAGATGTCAATCAACATAACTTTCACTTCCACCACTTACAAAGTCATTTTCACTTCTTGTTTCACCTGTGTAAGCATTGCCTTTTAGGGAGTTTTACAGTTGTCAATAAATAGTCAATCAGCTGTCCCTTGCACGTGCCTGGTAATTTACGGGTGATTGGCTTTCATTAACATACATGTACCAAGAAAATTTCCTAAACATTTGTAAATCTGGTAGAAATTTGTACTTCCGTTTCAGGCTTTCATAAACATTTATACAACTAAAAAATTGAGGCTCAATATTTGAAATATTTGTACAGCTATTTATTTATTTGTTTGTTTGTTTGCTTATTAATTTTATGGTCTCATAATGGCATATGATATACCAAACTTTAGTGGTAAGAATATTAGTGACAAAAAATGTATCAGTATCAGTGGTTTTTATAGGCATCCTTTTCATAGGAATACTTAAGATATGCACAATTATAGATAATATTTCAGACACAAGATCTACATTAGGAATTCTTTGATACAGGTGCTCCCACTTGGTATGAACATGGATTTTTAATACAGCCCAAATAAAGGCATCTTCTTGTGACCCTCAACGCATCATATTTAATGAATATTCCTTCCCGGGGATATTAGTAGGGCTGGCATCAATTATTCATGCTTACCCTCCATTTCTCTGTTACGACTGAAATCATTATTCATCACACTCCACTGTTCTGCCTTGTCTACACAACTTTCACTGACAGAATCCCCCCACTTCCAGGAGCTGAAGGTCCACATGATGTATTAATAAACAATCGCAAGTAGTCAAATGTCCAGAGTGCGCTATATGTGCCATTAATACATTATTTGTTTATTTATTCATAAAATACTGTATATGAAATGAATAGAGCAAGTGTAACATATGATTAACTATCACTGTGTT
Source organism: Scorpiodoras heckelii (assembly GCA_028566435.1). Taxonomy (NCBI): domain Eukaryota; kingdom Metazoa; phylum Chordata; class Actinopteri; order Siluriformes; family Doradidae; genus Scorpiodoras; species Scorpiodoras heckelii. The sequence continues at coordinate 13,231,481 of JAOVVH010000058.1, read as the reverse complement.
CTGAGCACACTGAAGAGGAACACAGTAAGATGTTAGCATTTATAATTTTATTATTAATTTTAACTGCATCCCCCCTGCATATACTCTGTATTGATCTGTATGAGGATGGCACCTGCTGCCTCTCCATTGCTCTGAATCTAAATGCAATAAATGAAGAGAACCTTAATCATAACTGCATCAATAACTGCTTTAATGAAAATGTGCTTTATTGACAGGCACACTCCAGGACAGGGCTGTACAATAATCTTATACTTCCTATGATTCTAATAGCTAGTATGCTAACAGCCACCAAGCCAAGTTTGCTATCACAAATTGCTGAGTCACTATGTTGCACTAAAACATAAAAGTAATAAATTGTGCTCCAGTACGCATCCATCATGGGATGGGAGCCTGCCTCTTCCTGTGCAAACACTTGGTCACACCGTTGACTCTGGCCTTTTGACCCCTCTGCAGTAGGTCTGACCTGGTGTGTCATTGCAGTGTGTGAGCACCAGGTCAGCAGCCTTGCATGGAGATAATATATGCTATTTCTATGCTGAGAGGTACTCAAGACAGTGATCCAGTATGAGTCATGCTCGCAGAGCGGCAGACTCACCAGCTGCTTCTGCAAGACAATGGAGGGGCTTATATAAAAATATAAAAAGTTCAGAGTCACCCCTAATTACCACCAGCAAACAGTTCTGTACCTGTTGACTGTTAGTAATAATACAAAGATACATATCTGCAACACTGGCATCCTTGTAGGAACTCAATGCCTTGTGATGCACTTACATAACCACCTAAACAGAAAAGCAGCATGCAGATCACTTTAACGTCACTGTAAAAAAAGTGACTTGTTACTTTAACATTAAAAAACAGTAAGTAGAACATACTAGTAAGTTAAGTAAGATATAACACTAACTGTTTTATGTTCACAAAGTGTTCATGTTTCTGCTAATGGAAAATAATTAACTATGGGGTTGTGTTATTTGGCCCAATGCAAAGCAGAGTTTGATTATTGATTATTTTCCAATAAAAGAACACCCTGAAGTATTTTATTCCTCTTATATCACAGAGATTTGCCAATGTTACAATGCTTAATTTATTAATGAATTACATATCACATTTTTACCTTTTTATAATGTTCTTATTTAATGTGGCGGGCCTTCCAAAATACAACTTAGTTCCTGTCTTCACTTACAAACCCCATTTCCAGAAAAAAACAGGACAATTTCTTAAAATGCAATAAAAACTAAAATCTGCAATTTGTTAATTCACTCGAAGCTTTATTTAACAGACAAAAGGACAAAAACAAGATTTTCAGTGTTTTCAATGATGAACTTAATTCTATTGGTTATTTGTTAATATAAACAAATTTAGAAATTGATGCCTGCAACACACTCCAAAAAGTTGAGACAAAGGCATGTTTACCACTGCCTCACATCACCTTTTCTTTTAATTATACATTTTTAATTGTTTGGGAATTGAAGATACTAATTGTTGCAGTTTTGTAAGTGGAATTTTCACCCATGCTTGCGATGTACAAGACTTGAGCTGCTCATCAGTCTGTGGTCACTGTTGTCTGATTCTCCTCATGCAGAAAGAGGCGTGGCCTTGTCTTGCTGAAATAGACATAGCATTCCTGGGAAAAGACATTGTCTTGATGGAAGCATATGTTTTATCAAAATACCAATATAAGCCTCCGAATCAATGTTACCTTCACATATATGCAGATCACTCATGCCGTGGGCATTGATGCACCCCCATGCTATCACAGACGCCGGTCTTTGCTTTTTTCGTTGGTAACAGTCTGGATGGTCTCTTTCATCTTTTTCCAAAACAATGAAATGTGAAACGTGAACTCATCTGACCGTAGAACACATTTCCACTGTCTTTTAGTCCATCTCAGATAACTTTGGGCCCAGAGAACTTATCAGCATTTCTGCGGAAAATTAATATATAGATTCCTCTTTGCATAATACAGTTTCAGGTTGAACTTTTGATGCAGTGGCAGACTCTGTTAAGCAACAGTGATTTTCCAAAGTACTCCTGAACCCATGTGGCTATGTCCATCACGGTAGGATAGCCGTTTCTCAAACAATTCCACCTGAGGTCTTGATGGTCATGTACATTCAGCAGCGGTTTCCACCTTTGGTCTTCATGCACCCAGGTCTCCCCTGAATCTCTGAATCTTTTCATGATATTATGAACTGTAGATGATGAAAGACCTAAATTTGTTGTATTTGAACTGACTGACAATTCTCTCATGAAGTTTAGCACAAAGTGGGGAACCACGACACATCCTTGCTTGCAAAGTCTAAGGGCGTACTTGCTGCCAAAGCCCAGTTCGTCGGTTCGGTTGGACTCGGGCACAGTACGCATCCAGTGTGAGCGTAATCCGTGCCCAAGTGCGGAACTAAACCTTGATGTCAGTGATGCGACGTTAATCAATCAGGAGTACAAGCTACTTGTGTGTGCCTTATAGTCCTTATAAAAACAAACAAACTGTATTATTATAGCAGTTCTTATCTTGATGAACTTGAATTATAGTCGGCAAGTAAAGCGGCAAATTCCTCTCTGGCCGTCTGCTGTCTGTGCAAAAATCTTCTTACGCGTGTAGCACGATTAGCATAAAATCGCTGCTTTGCATAATTGACAAATCTTTTGGTTTGCTGTGCATTCTCACGACCAAAATGGCTCCAAATAATCCACAATATCAATAGAAACATGAGTTCCATCGTACTGTGCGAGCGCACTTTTCTTCAAAAAAAGTTTGCATTGTGATGACACAAGCGTGCCCGGGCCGGGATTGCTAAAATGCAGTGTGAATGCAAGCCAGTGGGAAGTGGGGAGGGGTACAACCATGCTCCAGCACAGTACAAGGAAAGCGTGCCTAGTGTGAGTACGCCCTAAGACTTTGGTGGATGCTCCTTTAACCTTTTCAGTCTTATTTCAGCCTCTGTCCCAACCTTTTTGAGTGTGTTGCAGCCATCAGTTTCTTAATCTGTTTATATTTAACAAACAGAATTAAGTTCATTAAGTTAGTTTTTTTTAGAACACGTACCAACTTTTCTGGAAATAGGGTTTATACATTACAGCAGCTATAAGACTTGTTTCCTTACCAGTCTCTTGTCATGATGCAAAAAGAAAAAAAACAACAACCAAAAAACCCAGAAAAGCTCAGTCCTCTGTGATGAAGACTCTCCGGTGGCAGAAAACATAATGACTGTTACAAAGTGTTTATATTTGAATCACCTTCAATATATGTTAAACAAAAATCTCGTTACATAAAGCTTCACCATATTATCACTGATTATACTTTATTCTTTGTAAATAACACTGTTTTTTTAATCCATTTATTATTAGACTAAGTTTATTTATTAGATTATATAGTGCCTCCACCATACAAGTCCCTGTGAACAATCTGTTATTGTAGAAATGATTATGTATTTGAATAAGTGCATTAATATAAACCTGTGACAACTACAACTACTATATGAGCTGCTGTTATAGAAAGCTAATCAACACCTTCTGTCCAATCAGTTCAATAATTAAACAGAACTCTGGTATACCACAAAATAAAACCCAGATTATTATCTGAAAAAGTAATGCCTAAAAATCCATGGATATTATATAATGGAAAAAATATTTCTATAAATAATTTTAATTCTGTTATTGCAATTGCTTAGGCTCAACTGCTTTTCTCACCTATGATACAATGACTGCACTGCAGTGAACACTTCACAGACCGGAACAGTATTTCTTCAATCATACTGTGTAATGCACATGATGCAAACCTTGCCTGTGCATGACCTTCCTCTCAGCATGCCAGTCAGCCCCTGTGGCTAGGAAAGAACTTCATAGTATTACTGACATCTGAACACTAAGGGTAACAAACTTACACTAAAGAAATGGTGCTGGCAAGTTAGACCCTGGGAGCTTATTATAGGTAGCAACCCTGGTTGCTGCTCTGGTGCCTCTAAATCTACTCTTATAATTTAAAATTTTTCTCTAGTGTTGCAAGTACAAAGGAGGGATAGAAACTGAGCTCAAGAACCCATCCCCTTAACCCATTCCACACAAACATATCAAACAATATCTTGTTTTATTAACTGATGAGAAAGAGTTGTATTTATAACATTACACTATGCATTTTGTTTTAATTCACCCTGTTTACAACTATTTTGATTAAAATACTGCATTCTGCACTTTGGAATATGAGAAGAAATAATATGTGTAACCTGTCACACATGAAAAATCTATCTTTTACAAAGAACAATTATCTGTCTGTGAGCCAGGATGACTTCTAGCCCCGGCTCTGACCGTTTGTTAAGTTTTTAATCTGTCACTATAATGACTTATAATAATTATGATAATAATCAGTACAAATTCCCAGCAAGCAAAATGGTAAAGAGGCAAATGCATTTCCTGGGAAGATCTTAAAAATCGAATCTTAATTAGACATGTTGCAGTCTTCTAATGTAATCAGAATTAGATTAGTCTGTCCACACACAGACAGCCACACAATGACTCGGGTTTTACTTGACCGATTACAAAGGAATAATTGAAGGCTTTTCCTCTGCACTGAAGTAACATTAATTTTGCTGATGAAAACTAAGACAAAAAATGTTAATCCTCTACCTTTTTTTTCCAGTACTAAAATTAAACAATATCTAAACCTTCCATGCTAAATATATTATTAAATGTAATACAGTATACTCTTAAAATATAAAAACTAGATGTATTTTCAAAAAAACAGGTGATTTGACACCTCTCCCCCCCATTAAACAAAAGGAAATTAAATAAAGTAATTAATTAAGACAGTGTGTTAGGTGAGACAAACACAGTGCTTGTTTTCTGTGATCTGCACATGTAGGATAATGAGGAAGCGAAAATGATGAGGACAAATTGACAGGGCAATTTCAAATCATTTCATCATCATTTTAAATCATGTCATTTCCATTGGGACTTTTTCAATATCAAGGTAAAGGTCTATACTGGGCCAAAAATGATAATGTTATATCAGTCCTGTTCTGTCGACTGAGTAGCAACAGCATTTTCAGAACAAAAAGTCTTTTGAATAATAACTGTTTAGCAGAAGTCATGCCATGGCAAAGGCCTTAGAGCTTTCCTGAGATAAAACTGCTGAACTCCAGATTTCTTGAACACTTGATTATCTATCTGAAAGGTCCTTTCCAGAAAGAGACAATGCTCTATGTTTGACTGCATGAGTGGCCTCTGATGGCTAGCTGAGAGTGAGGATGTCTGGTCTCAGTGAATGTGGGCCTCCTTGCTTAATTGGACTCTGTGGGACTGTGTATGTGACGGTGTCAACTTGCTGCATATCCAGTGTTGTGACAGTATGTGAGAGGTATGTGCACTGTGTATTACGGAATAGCAAAGTATGAGAACATACAAATGCAATAACATAAGGGAAAAGCAAGGTTGTTGCAGATCTTGTTAATCACAAGTTAGTTATGCTACTGAACTGATGAAACCAAGAGTACTTACAATAATTCACAGTAACATAATTAAGACGTGTCTATGAGTACTCAGGAGGTTCTTCTCAGACTCTGCAAAATAGAGAGTGGTCCAGGCAACAGATGGGCCATCTACATACATACTTAGGACAGACATGCTTGGAGATACTGCCCCCATATCCAGCTGACAGACTGTGTTTTTACAAGAACATAAAATAAAGAAATAAGCAAATGGGCTGCAGTGTAGGTTTGCAACAAACTTTATAGCCTATAAATGAGAGTTTTTTAATGCAAATGATATGTACCACTGAAGGTAAAGTCGCAGAAAGCACCTGTGGTGAAGATAAAAAGAGACTCGTGACTGAGTTTGTGGATGCAGTGAAGTGTTATATGTATGCACGCTTAGTGGACTTAACTGGACACATTAGTCATTCAGACAGCTGTTGCTCCAAGAGAACAATAAGCAGGGGCAAGCATTAGCCTCACCTCCTATCAAAGGCAATTTCAATACACTCACATAAGCACTTCCTAAGGATATCATCTTCACTTCCTCTTTGTCTCTGACACACGTGCACAAAGTCCGAGAATGCACTCCGAGAAACAAAAGGAAAACTCAGATATAGCTCTATATGGTCTCATCAGTGTTTCTGAGGTAGGACTGCATAGATTAATAGCTCTGTCCATGCCTACACTAACCAGCCACTTTATTAGGGACACAAGATTAATACTGGCCACTTAACTTCAATTCTTTATGACATGGATTTCATAAGGTGTTTAAAACATTTCTTTGAGATTCTGGTCCATGTTGACATGATTGGTTCTTGTATTCAGGTTCTTGGATGACAGGTTTGGAACTCAACATAGTCTTCTGCTGTAACCCATTTACCACAAAGTTTGACATGTTCTGCATTGTGAGATGCTTTTCTGCTTATTGTGGTCAAAAAGCATGCTTATTTAACTTACCGTAGCCTTTCTACCAGTGTCACCCAGTCAGGTCATTTTCTTCTGACCTATCTTATCAACAAGGCATTTTACACACAAAGAACTGTGTTTGTTGCACAGTGTTTTTTTTTTTCTTCATTCTTTGTAAACTCTAGATACTATCGTGCACCATCAACCCTGAATGAAAGTCACTGAGATAAAATTTCTCCCCATTCAGATGTTTAACATGAACATCAAGCGAAGCTCTTGTACTTGTATCTGAATGATGTTACGCACTGTGCTACTATCTCATGATTGACTAATTAGATGAGTCCGCAGGGGTACAAGTTTTCCTATTAAACTGGCCAGTGAGTATATATGATATTGCTTTGAACACACAGCAGTGTTTTCTGTAGCATTACTCACACACACACACACACACACACACACACACACACACACACACACACACACACACACACACACACACACACACACCGGCTCCATTTCACTCAGGATATCCCCCATCATAAAACCACTATTCACCAACTGAACAACACCACAGACAGATATAATAAGACCGCGACCAGACTAATGCCTTCCTGTGCTGAGAAACCTTTACTCCGGTCCCAGGGGCTACTGTTGTTCCATTAGCTTGTGCAATTGTTTCATTCACGCAGGACTGAGTTAATAAGGCACTTATATTAACATGCATGTTATTTGGTTTCAACAGCAGATTCAGCCAAAAATATTACTATGATATATATTTTCTTCTAGCCGCATTTGCATTCCTCGAAAAAAAAAAAAAGGTTTTTAATATGCGGATAATCTGACTCGCTCAGTGTGAAATAAGCCTGCATGAGCCGGCGTCAAGTTTACATGCCCCATTGTGCTGCCCCACGCTTATAGTGCGTCCTATTTGCATAAAATCCCATTTCCGTGATGCAGGCTTAGTGCCTCCAAATCCATTCACCGTCGCCACACAACGTCAGAATAGGTCATGAAGACAAGAGAGAGACAGAGATGCCTGAACATTCTCTCCCCATTTCACACCTCTTTCTTGGCAGCCTGGCCCCTAAAGACAAACAATGATGAGAGGACAAGATGTGCTACATTTCTCTTAATACACCCAGTCTGTATATGAAATAGGCTATGTGCATTTGGGAGAGAGAGATATGTGCCATGTGGCCAGACCTAGCACATTAAATAAGCCATCAGGAGAGCACATTTTATAAGGTATCAGAGATGGAGGGCATACTCTATTTTAATGTAAACCTCTGTGTATGTGTGTGTATGTGTGCATGTGTGTGTGTGTGTGTGTGTGTGTACACGCGAGTGTTAGGGATGCTAAGATTCACCGATTCACATCAGTGCACTGCCATAAAACTTCACAATATGGCTGCCCCGATTAAAATATTGTGCACCGGATCCAATTTGGGATACTTTGTTTCTTTGCACCAGTAAAATCCAATTTATTTATATATAATTTACAAGAGGCCCTATGCTTTTATTAGTTAGAAGTGTGATCAATAAGTTTTGTCCAATCAATTTCTAGACTTTTTAATATTTTAATCATTTTTTAGATTAATTCCTCCTCTCTAAGGAATGTTGCCTCATCTCCACTGTTGTCAGTGGCCAATTCTCAGTCTTTTGGCCAAGTCTTGCATGAGTTGGAGGCATGTCGTGTGCCATACTGGATTGCATAGCATCATATTCTTTTGCATTAAATTGTACTGTGTTATATCACAGTGGGTTTAATCAAGTGGTGGCGAATCGCACTGCATCGCAAAAGGGGTGAATCGTATATCGCAATGGTAGTTGCTTCATGTGAATCTTTAATGTATCAGATCATTAGCAATGCATTGAGATGTGTTTCGCATTCGCATCAGTGATGACATCCTGTGTGTGTGTGTTCTTTCAACGTTTAAACAATTTCTGACATTTGAATTTTGCGTTCTGTTGTTCCCATCATGAGTTGGCTTGTCCTGATAACAAACCCACGGTGGTCTCACTAAGTAACATGAGTGGAAATTGTAATTATATTCTTTTCCTTCCTTAATGTGCTTTCCGCATATCTTGTGTGGGTCGATTAAAATGAACTGTGGTGTGTGTGCTCTGTTAGTGCGGTCCGTTAAAGTAAGTGTGAACTCTGGTGCGTTTGAAGCATGAATGCAATACAAACCAAAGGCATCTAAACGAACGAAACACAGGACGTGATGTTACAAGATGCAACACTAATGCACTGCAAGAGAACAGAGTGCATTGAAAACAAAAACGTTTTGACTCCTTTGTCCATTTTACCACCTCCTGTGTTTCCAGTTAGAAAAAATAGCACCATGTTTACATAAGTACACAGTCCATTGCTCTGAGACAAAAATCGCAAAATGAGTGTCATACGTCACATCCTTTTTTTTGTTTTAACTTATTTTGGTTCGATTGTAAATCTTTGAGTGTGAACGCAAACCAAACCAGGAATAAAATGTAAAATGTAATAATTTTCTGCTTTGGTCCAGACCAAACGAACTGAACTGCAAGTCTGAAGACACCCTAACACTGCACATGAAGCCAGACTCCATCTTTTCAAACTGCTGTTCATGCTGTGTCACAGGGCAGCTGAACACATTCAGAGGAAAGTGCTAACATGAAAAAAATGGAAAATTGGCAACAGAGAAAGAAAAATCCAGGCCCTAACTTGTTAATAACACCCACAAAAATAGTGCAAACAGGGTCTATGGAGGATTGTGCTCAAAAGAATAAAACAACATTCTCTTTTGTAAGTTTGTCTTAATCAATATGCAATTTGAGATGTTTCCACCTCAACCAATTCACGTTGTTTAAATTTAGTACCTGCAGTGTGATTTAAAAAGTCTGATAGTTACTTCAGAGACAGATGTTACATGAATATTGATACATATCAAAGGGCAGGTATGAAATTTACAGCAGACTTTTTCTACCATTTTAAGACAAAATTGAATAGTTATTTAATTTCAGTTGTTTTTTTTAAATATCATAGTGTGTCAAGATAATGGGAAAGTATCTTGCAACAATGATTTAGTATCCCCACAACAAAGTTGAGTTTGCAGATATTCCCTACAAGGTTCCACTTCAGCTGTTAACAGCATGAGCCAGTTAGAAAGGTATCATACTCATGTCCACACATAATACCAGTTCATTGCCATCAATCACCAGTTAATCAGCATTAAATTGAAAGTGCAATTACTAATGTACTCCTTTCTAAATCAGACTCACAATAAACACACCTAAAAACCTGGCCTAAACGTTGCTCCCTCCCCTAACGTCCAAATGGTCTCATTTATGCCACTATTCTTTGCAAATCACTTGCAAAACACTAATTGACTGCACAATTTGTCTGCACATGCAAATTAGCCCTCTTAATTTAGAATCTTAATAAATCAGGTCATATGTAGTGTAGCAAGGCTCCAAAGTTAATTTGTAAAAATATTAGCATTGTATATGAGTATACAGTTTTAAACATCATCCCACTTCCATCGTCACCAAAAAAACAAACAAACAAGAAAACAAAAACAACAAAAATAGCTATCATTAAAACCTATGACATATGTGCAGTACAGTACGTATAGCTCTTTACACCTGGTCAAGTTCACATTTGTTAGCAATGGACAAGCATGCATAAAGATTAATCAATACCTAGGAAGTCTCTCATTTATCCTGCTGACAGTGGCTTCACTGCTTTCTGTCTCGCTGTAACACTTCCTTTGAGCAGCAACCCTATTCACTTGAAAAATCACAGCGGATGCACAGCAATTTGCAATTTACAGCTTTTTTGTTATCTTGCTAAACAATTTCTATTCGAATCCTCCACAGAAATTGCCTGTTCACAAAGTGCAGACATAAACAGAGGTGTTCCTGTTTTTGTATGCCAATCAGGGGCTGCTCCTTGAAAACAAAGCTGGTTTCTTATAAGTATTTTAGAGCCATAAATCAGAAAGAAATGAGTATACTAGTCAGCATTGTCCAGTAGAGTACTGGGCTCCCTAATGGAACCATTGTGTTGCTGGCTGTAAGTGAAGCCCAAAAGCAGACCCTTTATTTTTAAACTGAGTATCTGAGACCAGGATAGTCTACTTGATCTGCCCTTATTGTGCTGTCAACATCAACAATCAACCACTCAGAGAGAGAGACAGAGTCGGACAAGCAGATAAAACAGAGAAATCACAGAAGAGATAGAGAGGAGTGGATTGCATAGGTGTTATACTAAATAGCAGCATAACTTTACCAAGGGAGATGCCTCCCTGCTAATATCCGCAGTCTGCACCACTCTGCAGTTAATGGGCTCTCAAGTGTAAAGCCACAACACTCTTCCCAGCATGTAACTTTAATGAGAGGACAAACCTGTGTGGTTTTTGCTCACATTGTTAAACTCAATATCAGCAGCAGAGCATACATAAGAGCCAGGATCAACATTAATGCTCCTCTTAACTCCACCTCTTCTCCACTCACTCTAATAGTGTACATCAAGAGACCGTGACCAGTACTGTAGGGCTGTACCACACACAATCTGCACACTCTGTGTTATGCCACTGGATGTTTGATGTGATATTCTGAGCAGCTGTCTTTATAAATACACATATTTCTAATTAATCTTTTTTGCTAATTGCTTCTTCTGGAGAAAGCACAGTATGTAGTGCCTCCTGAACACTCAGATGACAGCATAAAGGCCCTTAAATGAGTATAA
>JAOVVH010000058.1:13205349-13215862 GCA_028566435.1 Scorpiodoras heckelii | reverse complement strand
TTAATTTCTTGCCCTCTTAATGTGTTTGAGACCATCAGTTGTGTTGTGAAGAGGTAGAGTTGGTATACAGTGAATAGCCATATTTGAGTAATGTTCTAATCCATATTATGGCAAGAACGACTCGAATAAGTAAACAAAAACGACAGTCCATCATTACTTTAAGAAATGAAGGTCAGTCAATCCGAAGAATTTCAATGAGTTGAACTCCAGAGTGAAGGCAAAGCAGCCAACAAATGCTCAGCACCTCTGGGAACTCCTTCAAGACTGTTGGAAAACCATTTCATAACCTAATATAATGTATAATGTTCATAATGGACAGTAAAGATAACCCTCGATTAACTTTTTTTGTTGTTGTTGGAAGACAGAGCTGCATAACTCAGACAGTTATGTAACTGGTCAGTGGTATTTCAGTGGTTAAGGCTCTGGGCTACTGATCAGAAGGTTGGGGGTTCAAGCTGCCACTGTTGGGCCCTTGAGCAAAGCCCTTAATCCTATCTGCTATAGGAGTGTTGTATCGTTTCTGAACCAAACTGTGACAAGCAAAGAATTAAGCTCCATATAATGAACAAATTTAGAATGGAGCAAAGATATTTATAATTAATTTACTATAAATTTAATTTAATTACATTTATAATTTAGAAAGAAAGACAAATAAAGACAAAAAAGTAAAAGAGAGAGAGGCAGCTGATGGAGATTAGAAGCTGTCCGTCAGCACAGTATCACACACACTTCACTGCTTCCTGACAGCTACATGGCCACTTTTTTATGCACTATTATAACGAAACACTGAAGTGCCCAGCTGGACTCTAATTTCCTCCTGACAATTAACCACTGATGGCTTCAGACTGCCCTGGCAACTTGATTGCACTGTGTCGGTTTACATGTTCATGTCTGTGGCCTTTCATTCTCAAAGACAGAAAACCTCTATTGGCCACAAGAGCTCATCATGATTATAAGTATTGCAGTAGGAAAGCATTGTATTCTGTGATAAATATCTATAATGATGAATAATAACTGTATTTATACTACAATGATGTTGAATGTTCAAATCAGATTGGTTACAAGGTGTTAATCTTCTGTAAGAGCGTGGCTCTGACGCAGTAGTAAAACCACAACTATATGTTAATCCAGCCATTCTAATGTGTAAGCATTTCTATAGTAACAACTTGTATGGTAGACAGCCATATAATTTAAGCTTCACAAAATGTGGATTGAAAAACCCCTGTAATTTAACAATGAAAAAGCACAGCCCATGCACAGGTGAGGCTTTCGGTAAAGAGATGTTTAACATTTATGAAAATAACTTCACTCAGTGTCAGCAAATTAAGACGAAGCTGTTCCATTAGGTTTTCTGCGACAGGGTTAGTCTTCAAACCAAATGAAAGTACACTTTGTGGTTTCTCAGTTACAGGACAAGGTGGATTTTTTTTTCTTATTAGCCTAGAAAAAAAAAGAGAGGCTGGTGTGGAAATGACAGTCTGTAGCTTTTTTAACAAAAGTGATAACATTATATGTAAATACAATACTAAAAGTAGGACATGTCATAGGCAAATCACTGTGATACAAGAGGAATAAAGCACTTCATAAAGCACAATCATACTGTTATAGGAAAATAAATCAACTTTGAGTGGTAAACCTTTAGGGTGGTAAATCAAGTGTGTTCCTAAACATGGCCCATCATGTTTTACACACTGGGTGAGTGTTGTGTGGTTGTAAGTATGGTGGTGTTGTAATATTGACCTTGCAGTCCTCGATCTTGCAGTGCTTATTGCATTACATCAGAACATAGCTGCTGCTTTTGTCCCTCAGGTCCAGTGCAGAGTGTCTGCAGCACAGTTAAATGTTACAGCTGACCATTTCTTTTGAACAAAGAATTCCACCCCTGTGCACAAAAGCCTCTTCTAGGTCAAATGCTTCACACTAATTTTGTTAGTAAAAAATCTATTTTGGCCTCAAACTTTACAGTTTACTTGCATAAAGTTTACAACCTTAAATTTATAGTTTACAGGCTTAAAGTTTACAGGTATAATTTTATGCATTTGATAAATTTATTGTATCTTTCCATGGTTATGGGATCATTTTTTGAGACTGCCTAAATGTAAAGCATCAAAGAAAGGAAGGTCATGTGAGAGGGGAGAAATTACCTACTGTGAAATGCAAACATGTTAACTTAACCCTAACCACTGCAGTGATTATTCAGTATATGGACTGATTGTTTCAACTAAAATGGCTGGGTTAAAAACAACCCAAATTAAACCCCTATATTAACATAAATATGGCAGACTGACAAATTGGGCTACACAATACTCTGAAAAGTAAGATGGGAAATGTACAAATCTATGGGGATTATTTTGTGCATAAATGATGTGTCCCTACGCATCTGTACTGGAAATGCATTTAAAGAATACAATATGAAATGCTTGGCAAGGGTGCCTAATTTGGAAAAATCTTTATAAATTAATGTAGCTATGTTAAACCACAAATGATACGGTTGACTGTCCGTCTAACTGGGCAAAGCAGTAATACTTGAGTAAACATTTGTATGATCCCCATCTGGTATGTCACTGTAATCCCATTGTCTTTGAGCCACACTGGATAAATGGGATTAATTTAGCCAGTGTGATGCATGTGAGACGTATTGCACTTGGGTAAAGGGCAGTGCCAGCTCTGTAATTGCATGCTTGTGAGAGCAGGAAATGAGGGTGATTATGAACTTCACCTTATATGACTCAGTCACCTGGGTGGGAATGTGTGGCTGTGTTTAATTGTCTCCCTGTCCAGGTAGCAGTTCAATCATTTAGTAGTGAATAACACAAGAGGGAAATCTGACAATAGACATTTCAACTGGTAAGGTCAAAAAGTGGCATCCATAACACACACACACACACACACACACACACACACACACACACACACACACACACACACATACACACAGGTAGGTACACAACATTCTCTTACATTATTTACAATCTACCCTCCAGGATCTGAGAAAATTGGTATCGTGAAAGGTAACTAATGAGGTTTAATCAAAAGAGCTTGTTTGTCACTTAAGTGGAGCTCAAGCAGCACACCGTGTTTAATCATTCATTTGCACTCGTCCAGGCTTTTAATCTGCATCACTAAGACTAATTTTGTTAAACACAAAACATGATTGGCTGCACTGCACAGAGATACATCTCAATAACCTGGCGGAGGCAGAGAAACTGCAGAGAGACATCGACATCCTTGTGACCATACCTCCCTCATTAACCACCAGCAAACTGTCTCTCCAGCTCTATCACATAATATTATGCTGACTGTATTATTGTCTTGTTCTCTACCATCTACCTTTTAGGAGCATCAAAGCATGGTGGGTAACGGCTTCACATTATGAACCAGGGGCTTGCCGGGTTTTAATCCAAGGGCAAAACGCAATGTGCTTTTGATTTGAGACTACAGGGCTGCATGTAATGTCTTTACTCTCCTGTTCCTTGCTGGTGCCCTTGAGCAAGGAACTTAACCCCAAGATGCTGAATTAGTACAGCAACATGATGGCTGTGCCCCTATTTTATGTGCTCCTTCCACCAGTCAGTACAGACTGCAGTGGCTTCTCATGCCTACTTGTACTGCCACTAAAAAATACACACTCCATGAAAAAAAACCCTATTTTCTTCCATCAGGAGGTTTTGCTGCACTCCCCCATTTTCTCCATTTGTCACAGTATTGCTCAGTTCACCCACGCACGACTGCTAACGGAGTACAACTCCGGTGTTCAATCTCATTCTCCATTTACAACAGTGCACATCCTGCAATGCCAACATGAGTTCCACATTAAAACAATGTTCCAGAAGCATGAGAGCAGGACCAGCGTGCAGAGCGGACTTTCTGAAATGCTGGTAATTTTATTCATCATGCTGTTCAGAAGCTATTCAAAAAGATTTTATCCATTTCACATGTTGGTAGAAAGCATCCGAGAATGAGAATCAATACTGGATGTGTAGTGCAAGCATATCCTGTGCAATGATCTAGCAACTCAGAGACACACACACACACACGCACACAGGCCCCTGAATACATGCACAGAAACAGCCCAGTGGCACGGCTATAGGCTACCTAACTCAGATAAGTGAAGGTTATTCTTGATTTTTGTACCAGAAAGGTTTCTGT
This sequence comes from Scorpiodoras heckelii, assembly GCA_028566435.1. Taxonomy (NCBI): domain Eukaryota; kingdom Metazoa; phylum Chordata; class Actinopteri; order Siluriformes; family Doradidae; genus Scorpiodoras; species Scorpiodoras heckelii. Next base: position 13,211,713 of record JAOVVH010000058.1, on the reverse strand, counting down.
TCATGTGGTAAACAAACCACTTGCACTTTCTTACTAATAAGACTACAAAATTGATTGATCTTTTTAATCCATCTCTTCTCTCTCTCTCTCTCTCTCTCTCTCTCTCGCCCTCTCAAACCTATGTACTGCAAGTACGGTATATTTAACAGATAAACACTTAGAAACATAAATTATTGATAGAGACATCAATACTGATTTTAAAACAACAGGTACTATTGTTCCATATTATTTTAAATTAAGCAGGCACAAATAAATTTCATCATACATTTACAATCCAAAAAAGAATGATCGATCTTTCACTTAACAGCTGAAGAATGGATTTATTGGTACGAAAACATGTCAGCTCGAACAAGACACTTACACCGATCAGGCATAACATTAAAACCACCTGCCTAATATTGTGTAGGTCCCCTTGTGCCACCAAAACAGCTCTGACCCACAGAGACATGGACTCCAAAATACCTCTGAAGGTTTTCTGAGGTATCTGATACCAAGACATTAGCAGCAGATCCTTTAAGTCTTGTAGTTTGCCAGCTGGGGCCTCAGACTTATTTGTCCAGCACATCCCACTGATGCTCAATTGGATTGAGATCAGGAGAATTTGGAGGTCAATTTAACTCCTTAAACACTTTATCTTTTTCTTCAAACCATTCCTGAATAATTTTTGCAGTGTGACAGGGGGCATTGTCCTACTGAAAAAGGCCACTGCCATCAGGGAATACCGGTGACATGAAGGGGTATGGGGTCTGCAAAAATATTTAAGTAGGTGTTACATATCAACGTAACATCCCCGTGAATGCTAATCCAAGGTTTCCCAGCAGAACATTGTGCAAAGCAACACATTGCACTTGGTGGCTTGCTTTGGTCCCATAGTTTATCCTGGTGCCATCTTTTCCCTAGGAAAGTGACACACACACACCCGGCTGTCCACATAATGTAAAAGAAACGCAATTGATCAAACCAGACCACCTTTTTCCATTACTCCATGGTCCACTTTTGATGCTCATGTGGCCATTGCAGGTGCTTTCAGTGGTGTACAGGGGTCAGCATGGGCACTCTGACTGGTCTGCAGCTACATAACCCCATACACAGCAAGCTGTGATACACTGTGTGTTCTGATGCCTTTCTATCATAACCAGCATTAACTTTTCAGCAATCTGTGCAACAGTAGCTCTTCTGTGGGATCGGAGCAGACGAGCTAGCACTCACTTCCCATGCGCCTCAGTGAGCCTTGTGCACCCGTGACCCTATCACCGGTTCACCGGTTGTCCTTCCTTAGACCACTTTTGGTAGGGACTAACCACTGCATACCAGGAAGACCCCACAAGACCTGCCCTTTTTGGAGATGCTCTGACCCAGTCATCTAGCAATCATAATTTGGCCCATGTCACAGTCATTCAGATTCTTACGGTTGCCCATTGTTCCTGCTTCCAACACATCAGCAATGAGAACTGACTGTTCACTTGCTGACTAATATACCCAACCCCTTGACAGGTGCTACTGGAATGAGACAATCAATATTATTCACTTCACCTGTCAGTGGTTTTAATGTTATGCCTGATAGGTGTATAAACACTACTAATTATGATACACTGTTTCAGCCAATAATTTTTGTGCTTATGATTTATCAGTTATAGATGTTTTATCTGTCTGATTCTGCCATCCATGGAACTTAAATAAGGCTTTCTTTTTATCTGTCAACTGATATCTACTGTAACTGATATAACACCACAGTGCTTCCAATCCAGTATTGTGCAAAATTCACTCACTCTGATGAGTCAGAATGATTCTGCCCAATTGCTTCAACCACAATCATACTTAACATATACAATTGGCTTTAGTGAATTCAAATGAGTTTGCAATCAGGACGCTATGTTGCTGCTTTCAGACGTCAGACAAAGACTGTGGTAACACCTCATCCACTGTCAAATTATAGCTGATCTCTAAGAAAGTCATCAAGGCAGTTGAGAAACTGGACTTGCATAGGTTTTCATAAGCTCTGTCAGGTCTGGGCTATTGATAGGATCCGCAGATAGGCTTTTAGGGTCTATAGAGGGCTGTCTTACAAATGTTCAAGCCAAACAAATCAATAATGTCACCAGTAGTGGTTTCTCAGATCAGCTCTTTCCATTTTCCCTGAGATAGAGGAAATGACTATCCAGAAACAGCACCTGAAATCACTCCCCTTTTTCTTTCCATTTGATGAAAAAGAGCCATAAACACTGGACACAATCAAAAGGACGTGAAAGAGCAAGCAGAAGAAGAATGAACATATATAGGAAAGGGGAAGCATAGCAAATGAAAGCTAACCCTGTCCACTGGGGGTGATGAGAGTGCAAATGAGTGGAGCAAATAGAGAGAAAAGGAGTAAAAGTGTCGTAGTTTGGAGAAAAATGTAAAAAAAAATGTTTCCATGTTTATAACAAGCTCTTCCAGAGGTTTATACGGGCTTGAAATGGGTTAGTGTGTTCTGGGTTTCTTTATGACTTTACATAGGGTTCCTACAGGGAGACGCAGTAGGATGCCAATGTGTAGGGTCTACTCTGAGGGACACTGGCAGAGGAAACAGGCCTATGGCAGAAAAGGAGATAGAGGGTGCTATATTCTTGTCAAGACATTAATCTCTATCTGCCGGGGTAGATGGAAATACAGCCTATGAAAGCCAAGGAGCTGTTCTTAGACCAAAGGAAAAAAGGTGAAATAAGGAGGATGTAGTGGTGTGTGTGTGTGTGTGTGTGTGTGTGTGTGTGTGTGTGTGTGTGTGTGTGTGTGTGTATCTGTCTGTCTGTCTGTGTAGTAATTAACACTCTGGTCATGGGTTCTCAATTCATCAGTCTTGGGCAGACCCCAGGGCAACAATCCCATCTGAATTGCATTTCACTGTTAATGTTGCAGTGTGTCACTCAACCCAGCCCTTGAAATTTACAAGCTCATCCTTCTATGATCCTGGCATATTTGGTATCTGGTATCACATGCCCGCCTTTTAGGAAAGTGACTAAAGAAATACACAATAGGAACAGAAGCTTAGAATTTGTGTATTTGTTGTTTCTACAGCACAGCAATAAGAAATGCATCATGTGTGGCATCACAACTCTATAATGATATGATAATCCACTGGCTTCCTAAACAGAATGGAGTGAGAAATGGGGCAGAAAAAAAAGAATGGACTAAATCTTGTAATCCTGTTTAAGGATTAAGGGCTGCTGCAAATCCAAATACAAAGATAGAGGGGAGGAGACACACATCTGACGTTTGACCTTATTTAAAGAGCATTTCAGAAAGCACTTAATAAAGCATGAAGGTGAGTGTAGCTGGTAACATTTACCAATTCGTCTTAAATAAGTTTGGTGAGGTTATTCATAATGCACTGATGCGTAATGCATACATAATGTATACAGTGATGAAGAAGATAGATTTATAGGGGTTATAAGCTACGAAGATATGATCCCCCCCCCTTCTTGTGATACTATTGATTATATCCATAGCTTCTGTTTCTTTGTCAAGTCAGACAGCTTAAGGATGTTAGAATTCTTGACAGGGAGCATGAAATATAAACAATGGAGACCATCTTGGCTTATGAAGTTAACATATCTGTTCTAAAGGTCATTTTATCTGTTTGAAAATCTCCTCCTACACACACACACACACACACACACACACACAGACACACACACACACACACACACACTCAAATCTCTGACAGGATATTCCCAGAAAATATGTGACCCTGAAAATACAGGAGGGCACTGGAGAGAAGGCAGATTTATGAGCTGGACTTCACCTTTCCATCGTTGTCAAAAAGAAATACATCTTCATGTTCAGGATCCAAAAACTTTCTAATCATACAAATGGAAGAACTACAAGGAATCTGCAAGGGCCTTGTTTTTTAAAGGTTCATACTAAAGAGCCAATGCAAACTACTACTAGCCCTTACCTTGACAATTTAATTTCTGTTCTGCACTTTAAATAGTTCCCTTAGCTCCACTGTACAGGCCTTAAACTGTCAATGTACCACTGATCACCTGAAGCCAGCAGATATCTTTTTCAGGAAAAACCAGTGACAAATATGAAGAAGGCACAGAGAACTCATAATTACCGCTTCTAATTTGGGTTTTGGTTACTACCCACAGAGTCAGGAAAAAAACCTGATAATTTATATCTTGTCTTGGTTCTAAGATGTACATTTCAACTGACATTCATAAAAACTAATCTTCATTAAAGTCAGAAACAGATCCTGTTTGAAGATGACCTTTATACTCTTCCTCTTACACTCTTCCTCATTGACTTAGTAATTAGATTAGCTTTGTGACAAATCCACATCTTTTTAATAATCTTTAATGTTGTCAAAACCATGTGTTTAGTAGCACATTCAGCATTTAGTAGGTTACTAATTAAAAAATTAGGAGTAAAAGAAAATTGCATAAAAAGTGACACATTTTAGTTTTCATGGATTCATTGATGTTTTTATGGTTTCAACTGGTGCCCAAAAAACATACTATGGTGAAACAGAGGAAAAGTGGAGGTCATGACTGGAATAACATACAACATAAGCATCATTTCATACCCTTATCTATAACATACTGTACCTGTAAGAGGACCAACAATACTCTAGCCAGGTGAGCCTGAAAACATATTATCGTGTTACTTTGACATGAGGAAGCAAGCATGCCAACATATAATTTAGCACTAACAGTGGAGTTTGTGTATAAGCTATAATTTAGTCATAGCTGTGAAAATTGTCAGAAAAACTGCCTCACAGTGATGTCTCTTAGAAATGCTGTAAAGTGGATGTAAAAAAAAAAAAAAAGGAGTGAAAGAGAATAACACTGAATAATCTGAGCCTAAATGTGGTTATGATATATGCAAACCACATGTGCAAACCATACACAGGCAAATGTAACAGCAGTTGCAAACCCAATACCAGAAAAGTTGCGACACTTTCTAAAAATGCAATAAAAACTAAAAACTATAATTTGTCAAATCACTTGAACAAGAAACACTGCTTGGGACTGTTCCACAATTAGCACTGTAACTGGTAACATTTTTGTGATCATCAACATTGAGTATAAGAGGAGTATCCACCAAAGGCTTAGTCTTTGTAAGCAACGATGAGTCGTGGTTCACCACTTTGTGCCAAACTTCATGAAATAACTGTCAGTCAGTTCAAAGATAATGTTTCTTAGTGCAAAATTTTTTAGGTCTTTCACCATCACCATACAGTTCATAATATCATGAACAGGTTCAGGGAGTCAGTTGAAATGGCAATGTGTAAAGCCTGTATATATGTGACGGTACTATTGATACAAAGGCTTATATTGGTATTTTGGAGAAACATATGCTGCCGTCAACACAACGTCATTTCCCAGCAACTCCATGTCTATTTCGGGTTACAGCAGCATGGCTTGACTGGCCTGCCTGCAGTCCAGATCTGTCTCCTATTGAAAATGTATGGCGCATCACGTAGAGGAGAAGCAGACAACAGTGACCACGGACTATTGAGCAGCTCAAGTCTTGTACACAGCAAGAATGTGTAAAAATTCTACTTGCAAAACTGCAACAATTAGTATCTGCAATTCCCAAATGATTAAAAAGTATCATTTAAAGAAAAGGTGATGTGACCCAGTGGTAAACATGATTCTGTCCCAACTTTTTTTGAGTGTGTTGCAGGTATCAATTTCTAAATTTGATTATATTTAACAATATACACAACAATACACATATATTTAACAATATATAATGAAAACACTGAAAATCTTTTCTTTGACCTTTTGTTTGTTAAATAAATATTCAAGTGAATTAACAAATTTGAGATTTTAGTTTTTATTGCATTTTTAGAAAGTATCCTCACTTTTCTGGAAATGGGGTTTGTATATACTCTGTAGTGCTGCCATGCTGATTTACTGACATTCTGAATTACTTACTTCTTACTTCCTTTCATTTTTATAAGAAGACTATACTTACTGTCCTGCCAACAGACATTAGAATCTGGCATCTATTTATTTATGTACAGGTACACTCACACACACACACACACACACACACACACACACACACACACACACACACACACACACACACACAGGATACAAATGTGAAACATGTTGTCCTGCTATATAGATGTTGCTGGGATAAGAGATTGAGAGAGAGGGTATGAGAGGGTGGCAGAGAGAGAGAGAGAGAGAGAGAGAGAGAGAGAGATGGATCTGATGACAAGGACAAAAAAGGAGATCCATTTACCACTCCAATTTATCACTCTAGGAACCTCAGAACCCTGCAGATATCTCCCCCTCCATACACACACACACACACACACACACACACACACACACACACACACACACACACACACACACACACACACACA
>JAOVVH010000058.1:13171024-13191173 GCA_028566435.1 Scorpiodoras heckelii | reverse complement strand
CCCTACACCATACTAATAAATTATTGTGGTCTAAAACCAGGTGTTTCAGTTTCATTGTCTAACCCCTGTATGTGTGTGTGTGTGTGTGTGTGTGTGTGTGTGTGTGTGTGTGTGTGTGTGTGTGTGTGTGTGTGCGCGTGTGTGACTCCATAACTGTCAGTTGTTTTTGCAGCAACCTCCAACAAAATCGTCTGTATCTCAGATTTGTAACCCTCCCTCAACCCCTTATGTTTACTTCTATTTTCAGACTGCTTTTTCTTTCCTCTGATCTGCTGCTGAACTTTCACAGCACCGGCATAAATTAGAGTGTCTTTTCATGTATATTAGATGCGCAGTATATGAGGGTAAATTTAAGCATGCCGTATGCATATGGTGTGTAAATAAGGAATTAGTGACCAGGGGTAGTTTTTAATGCTGCTGAAGCTGATTCATTTGCACAAATCTGTGCTTTTTCTACACTAATGAAATACTTCTAAACTCTAAGGAATGTAGAAATACAGAGCTGGTGGTATTGACCATTTCTAGCCACAGTCACTGCTACACTCAAAGCGCAGAGCAAAGCCAAAGATCACCGTCAACCCACAACACTACCGCAAACCACTACGAGAGCTGTCATGTTGAAGGGTTTAATGAGTCTCATTAATACTGTAGTTTCGTCTATAATTGTGTTCGCAGTTTAGAAAAACTGTCTTTGGGAAATATTGGATCTTCAGTATCACTCTTTCCTAACAATAATGTTACTATTGTAGGCTGGGACATGGTTTAGTGTGGGTCTAAACTGGGAGGGAGGTGGATAGTAACCAATGTAGCATACCTGTGCCGAGTTGTTATTTATGTTTATGATCTCTCTCTCTCTCTCTCTCTCTCTCTCTCTCTCTCTCTCTCTCTCTCAAAGTCCAGAGCTGTGCATCTATGTAGCAATGTGCTGCCCAGAAGAAGCATTGAGGTGAATTCATTTGCTTTTCTTTCTCTTTATGTTATTGTGTGTCTCCTGGGTCATGGGCATGAACCATAAAAAAAATGCTCATGTGCAGCCTTATTGCATTTGTTCTGCTCACAAAGAACATGGCTCTACTTTCTCGGGTGAAGCGGCACAACAGGGGTGTGACATCTGCTGGCACACTGGTATATCCCAGCACACTTTGGTCCAAGATTGTGCTCATACATTACCCATCTCAGGACCTCAATTAGAGCAGATGCAATGTCAAAACAGCATTTTCTTAACTTCAAGAAAGACACAAAAATCTTGTCCCCTTTTCTTGCACCATGATTTTGTGAATGTACAGCATTATTATCCCCCTGCTTCTTTACTTATTGTTTATTAGGCATTGACTGTCACTCTTACTACTCTTTTTGCATGCAAAACCCAGCAGCCTTCATTATGTTTTTTGTTGTCATCCACACTGTTATTTTTACTGCAAAAATATGACAATATAAAAATTATAGGTGAAATTGATTCATACATCATTATGAAAATGTCAGAGCACAAAGCCACCAGCTCACACTGCTGATTTTTTATAGAGCTGATTGGATATTGCAACACCACATCTTATGGAGAGGAATTCATGCCAAAGTGAAACGCAATCACCATAGTGCCAAAATAGGAAATGCAAAGCACACGTCGCTTTTCCATTGTAACATGCAAAATATGTGCCAAAATGAAAAGCAAAACCACTATTACACTCTTTGTCACATCGCTTGACCTCTTTACTGAAAAACAAAACATGAGGATTTGCATTTTCAAAACAACATGCTGAATTCATGTCGCAATTGAATACAACTGATTACCTCCGAATATACTGAAGGCACAAATGTATTACTTTCCACTGTGAGGTACTTCAAATATAAACGCCTCATTGCAATGCAATGCACATGAGATTGCGTTTAAACACTGACATGCGGAAAACGTGCCAAAATCAAAAGAAAAACATCCATTTCCTTGATTTGATGCTGCTCGATCTCTTAACAGAAAAACAGTGCATGTAGATTTGCTTTAAAATAATGAAATGTTGAATTCATGTTAGAATTGAACACAAACCACTTTAAAATGCAATCACCTCAACTGCAATGTGTTCCTCTGTGTGGCGCTGTGAACGTGCCAAAACACCACAATGCACATGCCTGAATTTCTTCAAGGAGCAGAGCAGTATTCATACAACAATGAGGGGCAGTGTAGCTTAGTGGTTAAGACGTTGGACTACTGACCAGAAGGTCTTAAGTTCAAATCCCACCCCACCCCAGCCAAGCTGTTACTGATGGGCCCCTGACCAATTCCCTTGACCCTCAACTGCCCAGTTGTATACAATGAGATAAATGCAAGTCACTCTGCAATAAATGTAAATGTAATCACTGTAGAATTGGAAGCCTCTATTGAGTTTGGGGCATGGCTGAGAAACCAGTCCGAAGAAATTGCTCGTAGCTTTACCTTGATCCAGAGTAAATGTTTTTTCGTGACAAGGTAAACGAGGAAATTAACACTAATTCTCTCAAATACGTCATTTTTACATACATTTTTAGAACTGAAAAGCTCTTCACATTTTTCCCTGGTTACAAAAATAGAAAGAGCATGTCTGCTACATCCCGACAAACCAACGCTACAGACATGCACTTTAGTTGTGTGTCTGGCCAACCAAATGTTGGCATTTAAAAGGGTTTATAATATAAAACGCAAATCACAAATAATGCTGTTAAATATATTCCCTGATTTGCTGCTTCTTATGACATTGCACTGGATGATTCCATAAGAGCTGCTCAAGCTGCCATGACAAGTTTCTAATGATGAGCAGAACGACTGTGCACAGGTGCTGCTGGTGCCTCCCACGATGAGAGCACCTTTAATTGGAGCAGATCAAATGACAGGACAAAATAAAAGGCTGCTTTAATTAGGCACTAGATCCAGAGCTCTGTATATCTCCCCAAAGGTTCATTATGGCAAACTGAGGCTGTAAACTGCACTTCAAAAGCAGCCTGACCAGCACATTACACGCGTAAGAGATTTGATTTTTCACGACATCGCTTTTTATAATGTATCTGTTCCTCTACTGATAATAGAATTAATACAACCTGACAATGGATTGTGATCTATGAGCACTCCCTTTTATAAAGTAGTACAGCAACAGTAAAATTCAGTTATTTGACTAAAGCATTACATGCATGTATGTGACGGTAAGTAAAGCTTTACAAAACCGCTGAGACTTTTGGATGAACAGGTGCCATGTGTTGGAACTCTGTGAAGTGAAATAAGCATGCGTGATGGTAATGGTTTTAAAGTATGCTTTGGGATTTCTGGATAGTTGAGTTTGCTTGATGGTCCATGGCAGACGGAGGTGTAAAGTGGCCATTCATGATGGACCTGCCTGAAGCCTCATTACAGGCGACATAAAGCTGGCATGGTCGCATGGAGAGAGCACTGCTGTAACAGTATTCGTATTCTCACAGTGGATTACAGAAGAACATTAGAAAATGGTCACTGTTATCAAAGTCAATCACATACAGTACAACATATGGACATCCTCCGTTTCAGGCCTGTGTGGATGACACACCACAAGGACAAAAAAGCAATGAAATGGTATTATGCGTCAATAGGGTGCGGAGTGATATATTCGTTGAAGCTCCTGTGACGGGCATGCCATCTGTTCAGCTAGTAAAAAATGTGGTGAATTGGTTCCAGTTTAATATCCTTAAACGGCAAAAGCCAATAAGCCATTTTCCTCTCTGACAATCAGGCTGCAGCGGCATGCTCCGTTTATAAGAACATTGTGAATTTCAAAATGGTGGGTCCATGACAAAGATGGCCATACTTAAAATGCACAACCACACGTCTAGACCATTAATACTGTTTATCACATTTGTTCCTGCTCACACACTCTGGTATAATAAAATAGAGCAAAATTAACAGCGATAAGCTTGTCTTCATGAATGATCACTTTGTTATCAAATGGGTGGCATAACAGCGCATGGTTAAAACAAGCCACCTGTTTATTTTGTTATCGCTAGCAGAAAAGCAAGCTGTATGATTAAAGAGATTATACCCTTATTTAACAGGAATTTTTTACTGATGTGGATTGCATGCATTTGCTAGACAGTGCCCTGAACTGCTGTTTACTCTCTTGCTACTCTTAGACAGATCAGAATATTTACGATGCTTTCTGTGGTGCTTAAACCACCAACATTTTGAACTCGGCACAGATACTGTGAAAACCTCACAATGTGCAAAACACATTCTGTCTAACGCTGCTGAAATGTCTGCTTCCGTAACAGCTGCCTATGGTCCTTTGAAGCGTCTGTTGCTATAATGCTTCCTATTTGCATTTCCTTGAGTCCCTTTTTCCCCCTGAAACATTCCTTATGCCTGCACTACTGTCAGTCAGGCAATCCCATCTGTGCCCTCCTGTCCTGCCTGTCTCCATGTATTCCCTTTAGAGTGCAGGGTGAAAGGAGCATGGCAGGTACCAGCACACCTAGCTCTGGATGCAACCTGTAGTTCCCTGTCTGTCTTTGTCTGTCTGTTTTTAGTATCTGCTTGTCAGGTGCTCATGCTTAATGTGCTGCAATGCTGCTCAATGCAGGCTTGATAATCAGACACAGCATTTATATATTTAGCCTGAAGCATAAGCCTCCAAAGTAAACATCACAGCATCACATCACTGACTATGGCAATTATTTTCTGACATGGGGTGAAAATATGAAGGTTAGCCATAAATGGGAATGAGGTGCTAATTATTTCTCATTCTCTCCTGTTGACTGCCAGCTTCCCCTCTGTCTGTTTGTTTATTATGATAGTGAAATCTGGGAGCTGTGGGATGGACACTAACCACAGGAGCATGATGCAATTCAGACTGTAAGACTAAATCAGCTAGGAGGAGGTGAGGAGACTATATCCCTTGTCTGTCTCCTTATCATTATTAAATACGTATGCATGTATGTCCATACTCCAAAGGTTTTTATAAAGATCCATATAAAAATGACTGGACAAGGACACTGGCTGGGAGGATTTTGACTGATGGTCTCTTTTTTATACACATTTACTATAATTTTTCCTTCTGCTTAATTTTAAATCTTTAAAACATATTATTCAGTAACTACTATGGATTATTTAGTAAATGTAGTGAAACCTATAGGAACACAATGTATTTCAGAACAAGGGATTTTACAAAAATTTGTTATAAAGTGAAGTATCTTTAATGTCAGGATCTGTTTTAGAACAATTCTCCTACTGCACTGAGAACACTGACACTGGCAAATCAAATACTGACTCAAATTATATGCACTGCAGTACTGGTACTATGCAAAATCCATAGCAACACCACCTATGCATGTCATTGGTTGTGTCCACCAGTGCATATATACAGCGATAGACATCTATGGAAGCATCTAGAGCTGTTTCTGCCATGAGAATGGCAAGTTATCAAGATTTTGTGATTTTCAACGATTTTAATAGATGCGGCTCATGAGATGGGTCGTAGCATTTCGGAGGTAGAAGCAAAGTTTGGATTTTCACATATGTACATTTCAAGGGTGTACCCTGACTACAAGAATTCTGGCAAAACCTCAAACTTGTACCTGTAAAACAGTGTACAAAACAGTGTACCTGTAAAAAGAGAGAATGTGTCCAGCATCAGCTGGCAAGAATCATTTCACGCGATAGGTGTGTAACACTACCTCGATTAACATCGGTATTCAATGCTGGAGCCTCAACATACATCAGCGTGAGGACTGTGTAATGTTCCCTCCAAGATCCTGTGGGGGACCTCCCAAGTAATAACTGGTATACCAGTTTTTCTGGTACTTCAGTATAGAAAGTGGTCCTTTTTAGCAAAAGACTAATAACAGTCACTTTGCTTCTGAGAAATCTTTTGTTTCGTATTTGTGGATAACTACATACGTTTTATGACTAACTTAATGAACAATATTAAAATTTACATTCACATTTATGGTATTTGGCAGACACCCTTAGAAAAAAGAAAGTTAAACAAGTAACTCTTATAAGTTGTATTCTATTTCATTTTATTTATGTTACTTGTCATTGTTAAATGTTGTATAAAATTAATGTGATGACCTTGAACTGCTGACATATCAGTCAAATTACCTGTTAGCTGGTTAGTTACAGAAATTTAAAAAGCTCATCCAAAGCATTGCAAGCTGCAATGTTCATGTTCAGGAAGTCAGGTCCAGAGTATCTATTATCATATCACTACAAGCTACACTCATCATCCACTTTATTAGGAACACCTGTTCACCAACACATGCATATGCAATTATCTAATCAGCCAATTATGGGGCAGCAGCACAAAGGAAAAAAATCATGCAGATAAGGTCAAGAACTTCAGTTAATGTTCACATAAAACATCAGAATGGAGAAAAACTGTCATCTCTCGGCTTTGATCATGCCATGGATATTGGAACCAGATGGGCTGGACTGCGTAAATGTGCAAGTGTACCAGTGTTCCTAACAAAGTGGACAGTGAGTGTATGTTACTATACATATGCAGTGTGACAACTGGATAGGCAAAAAATCATTAGCTATATATAAAATATTTCAGGAATAACTGGGTTCTCCAGTGCTACAGTTTTAACCTCTCCTATTCTCACTCATCTCATCCCCCCTGTCGATATACCGTATGTGGCATTTTGATGTCTCTGCATTGTAATTCTGGAAAACAGCCAGAAATGATGAAAAAGCAGGTGTTTTCGAAAAATGATACGCTTTGACATTTCTCTTTAGAAAAACATAAAAATAGACTCTGTTATATGATGTTCCAAAGATGGTGTTCGGGAAGAACATAATAAAAGACGATGTTCGGGAAGGACATAATAATAATAATAATAATAATAATAATAATAATAATAATAATAATAATAATAATAATAATGGGCGGCACGGTGACGCAGTGGTCAGCGCTCTTGCCTCACAGCAAGGAGGTCCTGGCCTCAATCCCCGGGTGGAGTGGTCTGGGTCCTTTCTGTGTGGAGTCTGCATGTCCTCCCCGTGTCTGAGTGGGTTTCCTCCGGGTACTCCAGTTTCCTTCCACAGTCCAAAGACATGCATATTAGGTTAATTGGTGTCTCTAAAGTGCCCCTAGTGTGTGAGTATGTGCATGAGTGTATGAGTGTGTGTGCCCTTCGATGGATTGGAGCCCTGTCTAGGGTTGATCCTGCCTTGCGCCCTATGCTGCTGGCTAGGCACCGGGTCTCCCGTGACCCTGGGGACAGGAATAAGCGGTTAAGATAATGAATGAATTAATAATAATAATTTTTAAAAATTATTATTGTTATTACATTTTCCTTTACTTTTCTATACTTTATACTGTATTTTATATATAATATACTTTTTTAAAAATATATATGACCTGCTTCTTTATTGGGATTTAAACTGGGACCTTGAGTACACAATCTCATTCCACCTTATGTACCACATGTGATGCGAAAGACAATAAAGTCTCCTTGAATCCTTAAGGAAACACCTGAAGATGCCTAAAACCTTACTGAGGGTGTGTGCTCTTCTCATTATTTGATCAAGCTGTTTGGACAGTGACATGCCAAGAGAACAACGCTTACACACTCTGTACGGGCGATAATGGACTTAAAATGTTTAAATGAAATAATAAAAGCCATGAATGAAGTCAACATAAATGCAGTCAACAGAAAAGAAGTGTAACATCCAGCCCAGGCATATTCCCTCCTGATCTCCAGAGGGCATCTCCAGAATTCTAACTCACTTCTTTTATTATCTCACGTATTTCTTGAAAAAATGCTTGAAACTGCAAATGGACTTTTTATTAGACATAAAGCCTTATAATGTACCTTCACTTTTGTCAGCCCTGAGTCACAGTTTTCTGGACAGCCTTTTGCGTGTGACCCTTTTTCCCTGATCATGTTTCTTCCCTTCTTGCCTCACTTTCCCTGCTTGACTCTTCTCTGGGCTGTGTATTTTTTGGCTTTATCTGCCCTCCTCATGTTTTGCATGTTCTGGTTTCCTCTGTGTTTTGACTCTGCCTTTTGACCAAATAAAACTATATATCTATAAATGTAATTTTGCCCCTTTTCACTTTTTGTGATAACCAGATTTTTATTAAATTATAACTTCATGTGGTTGAGAGATACACAGAAGGAACATGTTTCAGCTCAGAGAAGCATGAAGAATTTCACAGGCTGCCACACATACATTAACTCTGAGTCTTGTGCTACACGCAGGTGTCTCGTCTGTCTACAGTGCACATATATTTTTAGTGTCAGCTCCTGTTTGTTTGGTGTGCAACACATTTCTCCTGTGTGTTTTAGAGGGTGAAATGTGCTGTGGGTTTGATGGGGACAGCATTGCTAACTGAATGTACTACCAGGCGTTCTGCAGTCTAACATACTTCACTGCTGTGTGTAGCACAGCCTGACATACTTCTGACCCATAATGCATTTCTGCTCTGCTGCACATGTTCACACATACTCAACACATATGCCATGCATTCACACGGTTTGCTCGGGTGAGACAAGAAAAAAAATGCAATGCTGGAAGCACAGCATAGCTGTTATCACAGTTTTACCCAAAACAGAAAATATAAATGTTTATAATTGTTTAGTTCTGGAAACCTGCACAGGAACTTGGCAACTCTGTGTGTGTGTGTGTGTGTGTGTGTGTGTGTGTGTGTGTGTGTGTGTGTGTTTTCACTTTCTCTAAGTGCATTTAGTTATTTGCTCTGAGTTCATAAAATGAGCACAATAACATTAACTGGAATGCAATGTACCACAGACACATTCATTAGGTTAAGATCTTTTGACTCAGGAGAATAGAAATAATTTCCCAGTTTTAATCTGAAAGCTAATTCAAAACCTCTAATAGGACTTTTTCTGTAATTACAGTACACTCCTTCTGCCCCTTTCTCTCCTTCTTCTCTCTGTGTGTTACCCAGGACCTGGTATGACTGTTCATATAATACAATATACTATAGAGAGGAGAAAACAGTTAAATATCTCTATCACAGCTTTACAATATAATCTTTATAAGATCAAATGAAAATAGACAGTCTGCAGATCATCATGAACAGTTTTCCTAATTTGATGGTGCATGAAAATGGATCCACAAAGAGAAATATAAAATAAGTAATAAAATAAACACATGTGAATTAACAATCTGTCATGATGTAAGTAATGATATAAGACCCTAATTCAAAAATTTATGAGAATGAAAAAGAGACAGAGAGAGAGAGAGAGAGAGAGAGAGAGAGAGAGAGAGAGAGAGAGAGCTCAAGTCTCTGCCTTTCCATCTCCAGATGAATGAAACATGGCGCAATGATAACATTTTCAGTTAAATGAGAAACACAGAGGGGATGGATCATCCCTTCCGTAGTGTGCAGTCAAGAACACAAGAACTGAAGAACAAAAGTGTGAGAGGAAGAAAAAATGAGGCGGGAGCAGAAAGGCAGAGGAGATTGAGCCTGTCAAAGGCAGCATACATGATTTGGAAGGGCTGTCAGCCTCACTGCATCCAAGTGAGTTTTATGCCGAGGTTGCAGAAGGACACACACATGAATGCACTCTAGTACACGTGAACTCCGCCTCACACATACACACATATGCACAGCTCCAGAATCACTGCAGTCGAGAAATATATGTATATTCTGTTATATGTGAACTGAAGCCGAGACACTTGCATGTAATATCACTGCTAACTGAAAAAAGAGGGACAGGGAAAGGGCATAAGCTAAGAATGAATGATAGGAAGCAGCAAGAAACTGAGGACAAAGACAGAGTGCAATAAAGAGAATCACAAAGAGATTAAATTAGAGCGTTAAGTGGAAAGAGTGGAAAAGAAAAGCTGAGCTGACTTCACTTTCAGTGGAAGGCTGCAGCACAAAGAGAGAGACAATAGGAGAAGGAGAAAAATATTAAGGCTAAAACAGCAAAGCATTTCAGCCAGGATTGTACAGGGTACACTTTGACAATGAATGAGTCTGACAGATTTCTGCAACCATGGACCCCAACCATTCAGACAATGACCTCTAGTTCCACTTTAAAAGCATCTAACTGAATCACACAGGCTTTCGTCTCAGTGGCAAGCACACCACACTGCTAAAAATCACAGATGCATGAATGATGTTAGCCCTTGGTGGGCTAAAAAAATCTCACTCGTCACCTGTGATTGCTTCAAAGCAACCCAATCAATAATAAAGGAATCATGGGGCTAAGAATAAGCCTGCCAGGCAAATAACTGAGATCCCGTAATTAGTAAAGAGGACTGTTTTTGCTCTTTGAAGAACCTTATCTTGCACAATGAGAACAGCTAAAAGAATTCACCATGTTTACTTAGAGCAGAGTTTCCCAACCTTTTATAGTCTGCAGCCCACGTGACCAACCACCAAAGGTCTTGTGGGCCATGATTGGAAGCAACTGAATCTTTTAAGACTACAATTACAGGTGTAACACAATAATCAACATTAGTAAACAGAGATAACTTGCCTGCACAAGCTGTAATGACTTGAAAAAGACCTCATACTGATTAGGGATATATTGGAATGGGGCTCTTTATTCATCTTAATACAAATGGATTGAGCATTGAATTCCACGCTCCCATGAGAAGGAAAAGAAAGTATTGCCAAAATGTCTGAACCCGCCATTTTATCTTTCTAAGGTGTACTTACAGAATCTAGTTTATAGCCCTTTTACAATACAGCATTTTTTAATGAAGCCCATATGCCAGCAAAATGAATAAGTTTAATGCCCTCAAACTAAAATGTTAATCAAACATACATTTATAACTCTCTTATGGATTACCTTCAACAATTTTCTCAAATGGTCAAGAATGTGATTTTAGTACAACAAGCTAATAACTTATACTGTAACGAGATATGGATAAAAAAAACTCTGATTCTGAACTTTGATTCTCTAGCATTGCTTTATAAAATATTTACACAGTGTTTATGAATGTGTTATAGTGGCAGTATATTGGCACTCTTCAAATAAAGGCAAACACCATCTCCAGAAAAGTTGAGACACTTTCTAAAAATGCAAAAGAAACTGAAATCTGTAATTTATTAATTCACTTGAACCTTTATTTAACAGACAAAAGGACAATGAAAAGATTTTCAGTGTTTTCAATGATAAACTTAATTCTATTTGTTAAACATAAATACATATAGAAATCAATGCCTACAACACACTCAAGAAAAGTTAGGACAGAGGCATGTTTACAACTGGGCCATATCAAATTTTGATTATACTTTTTAATTGTTTGAGAATTGAAGATACTAATTGTTGTAATTGCAAGTGGAACTTTTGCCCATTTTTACGGTATACAAGATGTGCTGTATACAGTCTGTAGTCTCCGTTGTCTGATTATTCTCTTCATGATGCACCATACACTTTCAATAGTAGACAGACTGCAGGCAGGCCAGTCAAACACACACATTCTCAAGTCTACGAAGTCATGCTGTTGTAATGTGTGCAAAGACGTTGGAAAAGATGTCGTCTTGATGGCAGCATATGTTTCTTCAAAATACCAATATAAGACTCCACATCAATGGTGCCTTCACGTATATGCCGTGGGCACTGATGCACCCCCATGCCATCACAGATGCTGGTTTTTGCACTTTTCATTGGTAACAGACTGGATGGTCTTTTTCATCTTTGGAACGAAGAATCCAAAACAGTGTTGTTTCCACTGCCTTTTGGTCCATCTCAGATGACTTTGGGCACAGAGAACTTGCTGGCGTTTCTGCGCAAAATTAATATATGGCTTCCTCTTTGCATAATACAGTTTCAGGTTATGTTTCTTGATGCAGCAGTGGACTGTGTTAAGTGACAATGATTTTCTAAATTATTCCCGAGCCCATGTGGCTATGTCCATCACGGTTTCACATTCAAATTCACCAGTGGTTTCTGCCCTTAGCCTTTACGCACTGAGATTTCCCCTGACTCCCTGAACCTTTTCATGATATTTTGAACTATAGATGGAGAAATAACTAATTCTTTGCAATCTTGCACTGAGAAACATTGTATTTGAACTGAGAGACAATTCTCTCACAAAGTTTGGCACAAAGTGGTGAACCATGACCCATCCTTGCTTGCAAAGACTAAGCTTTTGGTGGAACCTCCTATTATACTCACTCTTGATGACCTCATCTGTTACCAGTTACACTGCTAATTGTGGAACCTTCCAGAACAGTGTTACATGTAAAACCTTTTCACGTGAAGCTGCTCCCTAATTCGTTTCTTTAGTATTAGGCACAGGACAGCGACCTGAACACATCCACTTTTGTTGTTTATTTTAGTTTGGCCTCATGTGATTGGACTATTCTTGATGAATCGTTGTGAATTGCCAGCTCGTTATTTGACTGATACTGAGGAGATGAACCACCAAGTTTCAGGATGCTGCAGCACTTCTTCTAAATGAAAGAAAATTCAGATTTATCTTTACAAAAAAAAAAAAAACTCTTTCATGAGGTGTTCGTCTGAAGAAAAAAGGATAAAGGAGCTTGGAGCAGATCGACCTGATTTAGAATTTCAACAGCAGGCAAGTGATCAAGGATGAGCTTATGTCTATGCTTTGTTTTACTTGTTATAACAGGGTATTATTTTGTCTTAATAGACAGTGAATTGATTTAGAAAAAGTTAAGGTTTTGGCATCAAAAAAGTATTAAATTTGATGCACTGCACAGGCTTTAAGTACTTTCCTTGTCAAAGGCAGCATACATGATTTGGAAGGTAATCTGAAATGAATTTAATTTAGTTATTTAAAAGGTATTATTATTTTCTTGTTTTTAAGCAATGTATGTTTTATATAGTGTTAGTGCTTTTAAGTGGGTTAAGTATTGCTTTGTGTGGGTTTGGCGGTGTACACTATCATGCTGATGCAAAGATGGATGCAAAACACAACTTTCTAAGCATGAGCATGGAGACGATGAATAAATTGTACCTTGGACAAACTTAGCAAACACACAACAAAAGTGCTGTGAAACAACTGTGACTATATATAAGTCTACATGACTGCTAATGAGGTGCACCAAGAAACAGGTGTGACATTCACACTTTACATTATTGACAATAAAACCACATTAAACACAATTTCACCTATTGGTTGTACATGCTTCAACTAAGCAGTGGTGAATCATAATTATATTACCTGTCAAATGGCTATTTAACAACTACAATTTAGACTTGGTATGATTTTCAGGTTGATTTTCAGTTTGTTTGAAACAAACAATCCTCACAAAAGTGTTCTGCACCACTGGCATTCAGCATTTTGCTGAAATATAGGCTTTCTTAAAGATGTCTGAACGTAAATGGAGCACCAGCACTTTCGTTAAAGAGCATTTAATTCCATTTTTCTGTAAGAAGCAGATACATTAAATAGTCATCCAAAATCAAAGACAACAAGTGAACAAGTGGTTTCACAATCCTTCATGGCAGTTAAAAATGATTAAAACATATGCATAAAATAGTTTAGAGCAATATACTGTCATTTAACAGGTTTTAACATAAATCCTTCAGTATTGTCTTATAAAATATTTATGTAATACTTATGAATGTAGAGAATGAATGAAGGCCCAACGTAGGTATCAATTAAAGTGTTACATTACCATGGTATCATAAAATTAAATTTTTCTTTGTTGGATAAAAATGTTGAAGCTGTAGAATAGGTAGTCACTCCAAGTCACATGCTAAATTATTAAAAAGTAGTGTTGACAAAGTTTATCACCTGCATTGTGACCAGTGTTCCTTTCTGCACTAAAAATCAAGAAATTATTTGCATCACAGGAACAATCATAGCCAGTCCCCAAAAAATGAAACTTTCCATGTTATGGCAGAACCCTGTTATTGATTTTTTTTGTTTTTGTTTTACTGAATCCCTTTCAGTGGTTATTAAATCAATGTCTGTTCACTGTTTTATTCCATCGTATCTCTGATCACAGACTTAACACAGCTGTAGTGAAGCATTCACTCCACAAGGAAAAAAAGGATCACTGTATTGTGTAAACATGGCTGATAGATATCAAGACATGCAATGCCACAAAGCAGGCATAGAGACATGCCTTAACCAATAATGGATTGCCAGCTCAGCTCATTGAGTCACGTGTTTTCAGTTTCAACTGCGTCTGGGGTCGGACCTGTTCAGAGTCACGTATGGAACCTCCTTTCTCCTGCTACAGCCAGACTCACTTCAACAATTAATTTCTACAGCATTAAGTGTCAGATTTTGCTGTTGCTATAATACATTCTTCATTATGTTGTAGCCTATTAGGTTTTACCATTGTTTCAATAAAAACTGCCACAGTGACAGTTATGAAAATATTACCAAACAACATAGCACTGTACTATGGTTATGGTGAGAGTCCTACTCAACACTCAACACTCTATCTCAGATATGAATCATTGCTTTTGCTTTTCAATTTGGATAATAAGAGGGGTGGACAAATCACTTGTCCTATAATATTTTCATGAGTAGAGAACACCACGGCTTATATCCGCACTAGATAAAAAAGTTATGAAGAGTAAATAAGTACCATACACATTCATATATTCATTCTTTTACTTAGTTTGCATTAATTCACTTAAGTATTTGACTTGCTATCCTTACATTATTACATTGTGTTAACTACCACTTTTTCAATGGTCAAACGTCAGTGGAGCTTTTACTTTACAACTCTACCACTGTCTTAGTGTTACCTTTGTATATGTTATGACTGACTAAGTTGAAAAAGATGTGTCCATATTACTCATTCTATTGGAGGAGTTTGACAAAATGAGACGCACTGTATGCGCGGTAGAGTGGTGGTGTCTTTTCCCATAGTCCCACAACTAGGAAAACAAACAAGTGAATACTCTTTCCCTCGAAAAGCACATAAATGCTTGACGTGGTTGTCTAGAAACAGACTGGAACAGACTGTCTTCTAAGTCAAACCTAATTACTGCAGTGAACACGCTGTGTATACACACATATATACACACACGTGGGTGTTCATATAACACTGTCCTCCTAACCACTCCTACACTTATAGGAAGGCTACACAGCTAGGGGTTTTGATAAGCCATCACAAAATTCGCAGCCTGGATCTGACCACATTTTCAGTGTGAAATCAAGTGCAGTTTGATCTCATTGGCTTTTGGCAGAACATAGAGATGGAAAAATTCCTCAATGACAGAGGTACTCTCTACTGTTCAGTTGTCACATATTCAGTCACAGCTGAGTAGCAGTAATGCTCTATAATCTGTTGCAAGGAAATACCAAGCAGCCATTTGAAACATCCAATCTCTTGCAGTCAAGTGGGTGACAGATTCTGTTGTGGAAATGAGGGCTATGGAGTGAGGCTAAGACCTGTATGGCAATGGGAGAAATATGAAAGATTAGCTCAACTGGGCTACTGATCGATCATTTGCTCACAAGCATACTGATAAGGAAGGGTTAACAAAACACCAACCCTAGATGCTGTTCACCATTTTTAAACATTGGGATTCATTCATTCATTCATTCATTCCCTAATCTCCTGATCCTACTACTGTGTAGAGGTGGGTAGATTAAGCAGAAACTGTATTCAAGTAAAAAATGTATTATCTTAAAATAATACTTACTCAAGTAGGAGTTAAAAAAAGACTTGAGGATGAGTAAAAAAAATCTCGTAGCGAGTAACCTCATATAATGATTATTACATCTGTATTACATTTAAAAGTATCAGAATATCAGTCATGCCCTAAATAAATATTTCAAATGCTTGTTTGCACATTCAAGTACTAAACAATATTCTGAAAACATAATATGAATAATATAAAAAATTTATTATATCTTTACCTCCACATGTTTTTAAGTTGGATATAGAGTTCTGGTATGCTGAAGCAGTAAAATTAACTGGTGGCAAACAGCTGGCAGAGGTGATAAAGTGATCCTGCACATTAAGAGCAGTAAAGTAAACAAAGTGAACAGACCAGGAAAGCGGCTATAATTGAATAAGTGGATATAATACATCCGGCCATAATTAATCCATTCTGATATTTGGTTAAAAGGATACTGACCACCAACACCACAACATTTATCTAAATATTGGTATCTGGCATCAGCCTCCAGAGTACTAACATAACTGTCCTGATATGTCATTGCAACTCTGCTTTTACTGTTTTAAATTGTCATGTATTTCCTTTTCAAACACCTGCGAACTCCATCAGCTGTCATTCAAATTCAAAGGCTTGTTTTCTCCAAAAAGGGGCATGAAATTCCCCAGATGATTGCTCTGTTCTGCCTTGTGAAAATGAGCTGTGGTGGGGTGTGGTTTATTTACAACAGTAAGCCAACTATGCAAAAATGTGTCAAAGCAGTTTACATCATAGATGCTGTATGTTTCCAAATAAAAATAATTTAACAAATAAAAGTAGGGGGACCGAACCCAGGCTCTTCTTGCTGTGAGACGACAGCACTACCCACAGCACCAACATGCCACCCAACATTGAGATTAATAATAAGTTATTACTATTATTATTATTATTATTATTGCTGCTGTAGTTATATAAATTGTATTATACTCTAGATGCCAAATGTTGTTGCCTCAGAGCTTCAGGGTCATTAGTTCAATCCTGATTTCATTTTATTTTCTGTGAGGAGGTTCTTTGCATGTTGTGCACATTTTTGTGTGGGTTTCCTGGTTCTAGCAGGCTCGTGGGAAAATTATATATGAATGAGTGTGTGAATGTGTGTGCCTGTGATGCCCTGTAATGGACTGATGTCCCATCCAGAATGTGTTCCACCTCACACCCAGCGTTCCCTGGATCCTCCACAACCCTGAGCAGGGTAAAGAAATTATATGCATTATATGTATATTAAATAATGTTATACAATTAAATGCATTAAAATATATAATATTAACTAAATTATGAAAAATTGAATTGAGTCTCCATATCAGATGCTACATGAGATCAATTAAATCTACTCTATTACTTGTGAACTGAAATGAATTTCATTTTATACCTCTTCTAAGAACTGCATGTGAATGCTGTATGTGTTTGTTGCTCACATCAAGACATCTGCACCATCTGAACATGTGGCTGCTCTAATTACAGACTTTTCCTCATGAAGAAGCATGGCTGCTTAGAAATGCAGATACCTGACACCAGGCTTCACAGCAAAATACACAACTGGAGCTATGATGTTGCTCCTGTATCTTTATGATGAATGTATAAGTAACATATAAACCCCATCGTACCACAATCACGGTTACAGCAGGTTGACAACCTTTTATGTAACTAATGTATAGAATGTTTTAGTCCACATATGCATCATTGTTGTGAAAACCTGAGCCCATGCAACTCCTACTCCTACTGTGTGCTTTGTCTTTATTGAGTAAAAGCAGGGTACTTGTCTGAGCAATTTAAAAAAGCAATTTGTTCTTTTTTTCTGGCTGCGTGCATGTACACGGTCCTGGAGTGTGCACAGGCACAACGCTATTGTTACATAAATTACACAGGACGCAGATGAAAATGTCAACAAGGCCCTGACATGCTGGGGGAGGCAAGTAGGAGGGTGTCTAGATGAGGATAGATGTCGACACAATCTTACACCCTATTTTACCCAGTTACACACACACCCCTCCTCACACCTCATTTCATAGACCAGGCCTCAACTATCCTGCAGTGGACACACTATAATTTAAGAGCTGACACAAGTGGTAAAACAGTAGATGATGTGAATGATCTGTGTCAATGCCTGAACTTTATTCAGAAACAGATTGTACTTTATATACATCCACAAGCGAAGTGCTGACGTTAGCTGTGTTTGCGAATCTAAAGGTTAGAATTTTTTTGCTGTAGCTGAATCACTAGGGAACTTGGCTGCATCACAGATTCTTTTGCAACTACAAAACTGTGCAAACACCCTATTCCCTGAGCAAGTCTCTTTATAAACACTGACCCCACACTTGGCATAGAGATCTTGGCTATAGTTTGAGAAATGCTCCCATAGGAGGTAGAAGAAAGCCATCAGCCAAACAGATGAAAAGAGAGAGAGATGGGGGGGGGTGACTTACATATTTAACACAGTGATATTTAACAAATGTTCTGAAGCACTCATATATACAATAAAGTACCTGTACTAAAATACTAATGGAGCTTATGCAAAATACATAGTAACACCACCTATGGATGTCATTGGATGTGTCCACCGGTGCGCATATAAAGCAACAGACGTCTATGGACACTTTTAGAGCTGTTTCTGCCATGAGAATGACAAGCTATCACGATTTTGCGATTTGCAATATGGTTTAATAGGAGCTCATGAGATGGGTCATAGCATTTCGGAAGTAGAAGCAAAGTTTGGATTTTCACATATGAACATTTCAAGGGTGTACAATGACTACAATTCTGGCAAAATCTCAAACTTACAACAGCAGTGTAGCTGTAAAAAGACTCTGGGTGAACGTGACCAGTGTCAGATTGTTTCACATGATATTCGTGCAACACTGCCTCATGTAACATATGAATTCAACACAGGGGCTTGAACAAACATCAGTGTGAGGACTGTGCAACATTCCCTCCAAGATCCTCTGGGGGACCTACCAAGGATTAACTGGTATACCAGTTTTTCGGGTACTTTAATGTAGTCTCTACATGCAATACGGGGAAAACAAATCATCGCTGTATTGTGTAAATAATGTTGATTCATTTCAAGACATGCAATGCCAAAAAGTACATAGGCATAGAGATATGCTTTAGCCAATGATGGATTACCGGCTTGGCTCCTGTGTCAAATGATGACAGTTTCATCTGTGTTGCATGTCTTGTGTTGGACCTGTTCATGCTCATGTTCAGAGCTTTCTTTCTCCTGCTACAGCCACTGACTCGCTGTCACAATTAGTTGCTACAGCATCAAGTGTCAGATTTTGCTGTTGCTATAATACATTTCTCATTCTATTGTAGCCTATTAGATTTTACCATTATTTCAATAAAAACTGCCACACTGACAGTTATAGAAATATTACCAAATAACATGGCAGTTTCACAGTATTATGGTTACGGCGAGAGTCCTACTCAACACTCGATACAGTATTTCTATCTCAGTTATGAATCATCGCTTTTGCTATTTCAATTTGGATAATAACAGGGGTGGACAAATCACTTGTCAAATAATGTTTTCATGAGGAGAGAACACCACAGCTTATAGCCGAAACTGCTTTCTGTCAAGGTCACAAACACGATGTGGTAGGCAAAAAAAATTAACATAAAAATCAAGAGAAGATAAGAACTATGCCCACACATTCATATACTTTAGCAGTGTAAAATTGGTCACGCTAACATTTGATTATTCCTTGTAAAAAAAAACATTGAACCATTCAAATATCTGTTTTTGCGCATTATGTCTATAAGAGAGCAAAGCAATACAGTGAGACATGAATACTTGTGTAGGTGTATTTATTTCAACATGCAAATTTCTTTTAACAGATTTTTATCATATTGACAATCAAACGTCTGTTTGTTACATAATTCAATTACATCACTAAATTTAGAATATTCATTGACAGCAGTATTATACTTAAATCTAAATGTTAAAAATGGTGTGCAGCTGTATCAGTAGGGAACTTGGCTACATCACTGATTCTCCTGAAACTACAAATTCATGTAAACACCCTATTCCCTGAGTTTCTTTATTAACACTGACCCCACTCTTGGCTAGAGATCTTAGCTATAGTGTGAGAAATGCTCCCTTAGGAGGCTGAAAAAAGCCATTAGCCAAATAGATGGAGAGAAAGGGAGTATCAGAGAGATAGAGAGAGAGAGAGAGAGAGAGAGAGAGAGAGAGAGAGAGAGAGAGAGAGAGAGAGACCAGAACAAAGGTGTGTGAGTGTGTGTGCACCATGTTTTTATATCTTTATGACCAAATGTCCCCACAGGGATAGGAATATCTTATATTTTTTACCTTGTGGACACCTTTTGCTGGTCCCTATAAGGAAAGTGGGTTTTCTTGAATAATTTTGCACAAAGATACAATAAATAAAAGAGCCAAAAAGTTGCCTTTTCATTACTGAGGTTAAGGTAGGTTTATGGTAAGTGTTAGGCATGGCATTAATTAGCTGTATCAATAATTATGTTAATGAAAAGTCCTCACCAGTATAGCAAGACAAAGTCTCTCTCTCTCTCTCTCTCTCTCTCTCTCTCTCTGTGTGTGTGTGTGTGTGTGTGTGTG
>JAOVVH010000058.1:13160518-13170695 GCA_028566435.1 Scorpiodoras heckelii | reverse complement strand
TCTCTCTGTGTGTGTGTGTGTGTGTGTGTGTGTGTGTGTGTGTGTGTGTGTGTGTGTGTGTGTGTGTGTGTGTGATTCATTGCTGTGCCTGAACGTGCAGCTCAACAAAGACAAGGAAATGACAATCTGCACATCCTGCCCTTGAGCTAGACTGCCTGGAAATGGCAATTAGCCACACGGAGACATGATTAGCATCCAGCAGACTCGAGAGATTCACACACATAATACTGAATCAGCTACTGCTTGAATCAGCTTTATTTTTGCAAAATAAAGAAAGACAAATATGTGACTATAAGAGCCAAATGTTGCTGCAACTATTGCAGCTGAACTACTAATATGCAATCACCATTTACAAATGAAGGAAATAAGACATGACATTATAGTTATGAGTACAGACTCTCAAAGGATTCAAATAGGAGACTCGAGCACTTTTCACTCAGTCTAAAATCCCGGGGCGCTGAATCAAAGACTATGCTCAAAACATTTCTGATGGCATTATAGCAAACTCATTAACTGAGAGAAGGATGATCATGAATTGTGACTAGTTGACACATATTTGATTTTACACCCCAGTGCGGCTGAGTTCTGGAATCTGATTGGTCAGACAGTGTTAATTAATTTTCTATATGAGCACATCTTGGACATTGTGCCAGCTGCAGTTTATTATTGTGCTTTTCCGTATACAGGATCATTTCTATACTAACAATTCCTTCACAGGTATCTTCATGGCAGATATTCCATATTGAATGCTAATAATAAACACATAAAAATCAAAGAACAATTTATAATGGTGTGCTGAAGCTTTCTGCAAGGAGACATCTGCTTAACATAAAAACAACGATGTGGTGCTCATGAATAAATTCAAAATTGCAGCACACCACACTGTCACTGATTATCTTCCTACAGTAGTACACCTATCATGTGTACTAGAGTTCCTTCCTTACTTAGTGTGAAACATTTTTCTAATATTTAATGGAGATCTATTACACCAATTTTCCACAAGTTAATACAGTTCCCTGGGGTCTTAATGAAATGTCTGTTACATTCATTGGTCAAAATACCACATGGATCAAATACTGCAGCTGTCTTTTCACCCTGTGTAAAACATTCAGTTTCAGTGCCTGTTGCTTTAAACGATAATGAGCCACTGCTCACCCCGCCCTCTCTGCCATGCAGTGGGCCTACCCACCTTACCTGTAAGTGACCACTGTGCGCAGCCATGACAATTAATACAGTTTTTCACTTCTGGCCAGTGCGAGTTCAGGTTCAAAACAGGCCGCTGCTGGCTCTACCAACAATTCTCGGAAAATAAAGATGGTTCTGTTTCACAAAAAGAGTCTTTTATATACAAAATAATTAGGATAGAATATCCTTGTGCTGCCCATTATTCTTTACACAGTACGCCAGCAGTATCGCCAGGGCTATTTGCACTGAAACTAAAACATCCACCCAAGAAAGTGTACGTGTTTACATAATTTTGTGTTGCTCATCAGTGCATGCAGTAGCTGTCTTTCCTGTGGTCACTGCAATCTCTACCCAGAATTGATATATTCACCTACAGTACACCTATTGTTTTTAAGTACAACTTTTGTTATTGATATTTTTAGTTCTGCATTACTGAGTCAGTACAAAAAGGTTTATATTTCCAAATGTTACGTTTCCAACAAAAAAATTTGTTACACAAAAACACTTGTATGTCAGTAATGAAAGCATTTACATAGCAGACCACTTTTCAAAAAAAAAAAACAAAACAAACATAATGAAGACTGGTGGGATTTGTTTCCAAAAAAAAAAGAAGTAAGTGTGACAGTCAAAGTCTCCAGAAGATCCGTGGCAGATTCTCCAAGACGCTCAGTAAAACTTACCAGCTAATTACCAGCACAGTACGATGCAGAAGTCTTAGGCACAAAGACATGTTGTAAAGCAAAGATGCCTTGAAGATGTTTCTATATAAAAGAAAACACTATGAAGTGCAGTAAACAGTAATAAAGTAAAGGAAGTCAATATTTGGTGTGCCTTTTTCTTGAACTCCCACGTACAATGTGTGCAGTTTTATAAGGAATTTAGCTTTTACGTTTTACTGAGCATCTTGGAGAATCTGCCACAGTTGATGTTTGTGGGGTGGTAGGCACTCAAGAGACCCAGCTAGACAGACCCATCTGTATGTGCACAAAGTCTAAAAATGTAATTAAAAAAAAATTGTATACGCCCCCTTTAATAGCATGTACACATACATTTTAAACACATACCACTTATTTGGCCAAAGCAGATTTAATAAAATTGCACAATTTAAAATTTACTAAGTAAATGAGACTAATGCTCATAGTTCAAGTTATTCATAAGCTCATAATTTCCTGGTTAAATAATTGTACCTTTTGACTATATCAATAAAATCTTTAAGAAAAGAGAAATTTATAATTAATAATTTACAATCATGCAATCTGGTGTCACCTAGATGAGGACAGGTTCCCTTTTGAGTCTGGCTCCTTTCATGATTTCATCATTTCATCATAATTTCAGGGAGTTTCTCCTTGTACCCATTGCCTCTGGCTTGTTCATTAGGGAGAATTTTATAAATCTGAAATTTATAACCGGAATTTTTATGCTTCATATACTTCTGTAAAGCTGCTTTCTGACATGTCCATTGTTAAAAACTATACAAATTGATTGGAGGTGGTACGGTGGTGCAGTGGGTAGCATTGTATTGTATTCCACCCAGTTTTAACACACACATTTTGAAGCGTGCGGTGAAGAAAGAAATATCTTGCCCCTTACTTGCACTTACTTGTCAAACCCAGTATAGTTTGATAAATAAGCCTGATGGGTCATCTAACAATCAGATACTACATAAACTGCTGCAGTTATAACCTGACACAAGGTCAGCACCAATCAATTCATTTTGGCCTCTGCGATTCCAAGCAGAAGAATGTATTTATACGCATAGTCTGTGTCCCTCATAACATAGGGAACAATTTAATGAGCAGCTGAGTCTAAGTAATTTAAAATTCATAGTCAAAGAAAGGAAATGGCGTCTGACAAGGATTTGTTTTGGCAACATATGAATAAACCAAGCAACTGGCATTGCTTTCCTGTGAAATCTACACAAGTGCTTGGCTTAACTGCCTGCCAACTCTGGCATTTTTTTTTTCATCCTCAGCGGATGGCTGAGAATGGCTACAGTGACTTTTCTGATACCCACAGCGGCTGGCACTGAGTAGAGCAGTAGCTAGAATAAGGAGCGCAGTGTGTTGTCTTGCTCATGCTGACATAATGAGCATGCTGACAAAACCTTAGTATTGATGTTCCTGACATGGTTGCTGGAATAATTGTGCAAACATTACAGACTGACTGATTGATTATTTCATTCATTATGATTTCATGTAGCATGAAATTACAGTCATGTGATTGTGATCAACTACATATTTTGATAATCAACTTCTTTTACTTCCTGCAACCTCAGAAGCACTTTTGTCAGAAACATAGTTTTTCTGGAAACATTGTGTACTATGATTTTTTTTACCTGTGCCCACTATCTGTACTGAATCACACTGCAGTTACTTCCTAAACTATATATAAGTTAGTGCATTACATTTCTATATATGAACACACATACATTCACCGTGCACTTCACAAGGAACACCTGTACACCTGCTCACTGATGCAATTACACAACCAGCCAATCATGTTGCAGCAGCGCAATACATAAAATCATGCTGACAAAATGCGTTCTTATTGACCATGGCATTGGTGTTGGTGCCAAATAGGTTGGTTTAGATATTATATCAAAATATTTACCCATAGATTTTCACACACAGAAGGCTTTAGTCTTGAATGGTGCCAAAAAACATGCAGTGAGCAGCTGTTCTGTGAATGGAAGTGCCTTGTTAATGAGAGAGGTCAGAGGGGCATGGAAGCTGACAGAAAAATGACAGAAACCGAAATAATCATGCTTTACATCCATGGTGAGCAGAAAAGCATCTCAGAACACATGAACCCTTGAGGCAGATGGGCTCAAGCAGCTGAAGTTTTTCAGTTACTTCCATATACTGTATTTACCATACACTTAGCAAACAACAATAATCATGTAGACATTAGGTCTTTTTTCTTTAGCCTAAAAGGACATCACATAACCATATGCTTGCAGTAACTGTGCTGTTTTATATCCTGAAAAAGACAGGATAAAGACATGCTGCAAGACAAGATAACTCATCACACACAGGGAGCTGATAGTGCTAACACAGAGCAAAGAGGCAGATGCATCTCTCCCTAGGCCTCTTCCTCAGTCTCAGTTAAGCCCTCTAACTCCTTCAGCCACTTTTTACCAGGGCAACAGTGATGAGCTGGCCATAAAAAAGAAACTTAACCTCCGTAATGGGCAATCTTTGTGGCTAAAATGTAACCTCTCTCACTCCCACTGTGCAGATTCTCACAAAGTGACAGTAAATTTTGCACCACCAATACATCGGAGCCAATTCCATTATGGGAGGTGGCCATTCAAACAAAGTATTAAAGTGTCAGGCAGAATGGGGCGGTTTTAGTTTATGTAGTGATTAGTGGCCATTCTTTATGTCCTCAGGGTGTCCGTGTGTCCTGCTAATCGATGCTGGCACATGGTAACATTATGAAGGCTCTTACCATGCAACAGAATCTTAATCTGAGCTTCTACATATGGGCCTCACAATATTACTCTTTATCCATCTGCTAAACAGATGTTTGAATCAGAAAGTCTCTTACTCAATGCTTCAGCATTTTTCTCAAAAGAGTCCTGAAGACAGTTAATCACTGCAGTGCAGAATACACTACGCAGAGTCTATGCAATATACATATCGATGCCACTTATGAATGTCATTGGTTGCATCCACCAGTATGTATATAAAGCGATAGACATCTATGGAACCTTCTAGAGCTGGTTCTGCAATGAGAATGGCAAGTTATCACAATTTTGTGATTGTCAACATGGTTTAATAGTTGGAGCTCTTGAGATGGGTCATAGCATTTTGGAGGTAGAAGCAAAGATTGGATTTGCACATATGAACATTTCAAGAATTGTTTCACGTGATAGGCGTGCAACACTGCCTCACGTAATATTGTAATTCAGTGCTGGGGCATCAACATACATCAGCGTGAGGACAACGTGCAACGTTCTCTCCAAGATCCTGTGGGAGAGTAACCAAGTATTGACTAGTATACCAGTATTTCTGGTACTTCAGTGCATGCTTGAACATATAGCATGTGATTTCACCAGCTGAGAAAGGAAAACTAAAAGCTGTAACTAGAAAACACATGAAAACGGAAAGGGATATTTAGAGCTATCCTTAAGTTAAGTGTTCGTTTCAGAGCTGCAATAAATTCTAAAGCTGCATTGATCACAGCAGCCTGCTACAGCTGACTATTTCCACATCATTACTTAACTCTTCGTGTGTGATGTAGCAAGCTCCCATCTCAACAGCAGCTTCAATTAGAGGTACACTACGCGAGGGCTTTCTATTTAAAAATGGACTCCATATCAAGTATGCTGTATGTACTGTAGTATTTTTTGACACACTTGTGTCAGAATAGAGATGTCTTTCTAATATTCTCTGGGAAGAGGATAAAACTCACTTCCTTTTCAATCGAGTGACTTAAATTGCTAACATGCAAATCATCAGTCTTTGAACCATATCCAGGTTAATATGACTTTGTTATAATCCATTCATTGCTGAAATCTGTCTCTCAAGTGAAAACAGAATAGAAGAGTTATAATTAAGTGTGATACCCCTTCAAAGGTGCGAGTACGTTTTTTCCAATAAAGAAAAGCCACATCTTAGCTGATAAGACCTATGACAAACTAGTCAGACGTTGTGTAAAAATGAGATGAAGACCAAAGTAGACACCCAATTTAAATCTTTCGGAGTTATTAAAGTCATTCTTCTTCTTACTTATGTAGATAGCTCCATTTTCTCATCTGTTACTTTTCCTGGTTTTTTTTTTTCATAATAACTCTTTTTAACTCCGTTGGACAAAGGTTATGTATTGTGGCTATGCTCATAAATTAAGCACATGTGGTTGCACAGCTGATTAGCTCGGTGCTTTTAGATAGAATTGCTGAGCTAATATTTAAGCTCTTAAAAGAAATTGAGGAAAAGAATTTTCTTTATCCTTTTGGGCCTGAGCCCAGCAGGCAGTTTAGGAGCCATTAACAGTGTTTCACCTGAGTGAGAGCCGTACATGTGCACTCATTTATTTGACTTAGTTGTACAATTACCTAATTAAATGCCAGCAGGAAAATCAGCATTAACCCATTTAAGTAATTTTGTGGCTGGGTTTCCTTGTCTTTCAATTTATTTTCCATCTTCACTCCATCTTCAGAAGCACATAGCCTTGGAGTAGTTGTAGATGATCAGCTCTCTTTCATGGCTCATGTTGCTAACCTGACCCAGTCATGGAGATTTCTCCTTTACAACATTTGGAGAATTCTCTTTGGACATTCCAAGTTACTGACTAAGCACTTTTGTAAGTCCCTCTGGATAAGAGCATCTGCTAAATGCCATATATGTACATGTAAATGCATTCTTATTCTGAGTTGTCTTTACTTTTAACTTTGTACATGGACATACACACTAGTAGGACTGGGTAACTGGATACCTGCAATGGCTAACATATTCTTGATTTCTGCTAGTTCTTGATAGATGATCGCTCATT
Organism: Scorpiodoras heckelii; assembly: GCA_028566435.1. Lineage (NCBI taxonomy): Eukaryota > Metazoa > Chordata > Actinopteri > Siluriformes > Doradidae > Scorpiodoras > Scorpiodoras heckelii. Next base: position 13,164,014 of record JAOVVH010000058.1, on the reverse strand, counting down.
TATGTAAAAGAAAACCGCTGGCATACTTTTAAACAGCTAGTGAAATAGGCAACTTCCCATAAAATAGTTTCAATTTACTTCTAAATAGGAAAAGTTACAGCACGCCTCATTGACACCTATCCAATCCAACATAACAAATTACCTGCCAAACTAAATCCCCAAAAACCTCAAAAAAACAGAAGTATTAAAAATTATTAAGTGTAAGTAGTATTAAACATATCACATATTAAAGATATCACTTTAGTCATTGCTAAACATTTTTATTACACTCCCATATGAACTTGGTTTGCTCTATAATGTTAAAGTACAAAAAATGTAAAAAATGTCTTCAAAGAAGATTTTAAGCTAAAAGCAATGCACTGGGCTACTTTAGTGTGTAATGTGTGTAATAATATAGAACATATCCAGGGAATATGATTTGCCCACTGAGAATTCAGACAACACTACAAAAGGGCTGACACTCAAATAGAGCACTACAGTGGTAATTCAGATATGACAGCAATTTTTTTTAACATACATTGCAACAAGGCTTCAAGGATATCACACCATTTTTAAAATAAGGCCTAAACAAGGCTTAAAATGAAAAACAGTGCCAGAAATCACAGATGCATGACGAGAGGTATGGGCAGTAAGGGTATGTTCAGTGCACATATTTCAAATGACATCTTATTCATTACTGTTAAATAGGATAAGAATAGTATTTTCTTATACAAATAACATGATATAACATTGTTGTTTGAAGTGTAGTGTTCAAAACAAGCATGTCATGTGAGAAGAATGGAATCATATGATGAACTCTTTAGTTATATTTAAATGCCCCTCCTGTCAGTCTTGTTATAAACTACTTTAAGCGCCGTCCACTTCAAGCCCATCCTCAGTGCTCCCAAAGGCACAAGTGTCAGATCTAAATCTTTAAAATGTTGAATGGTTAAACGCTGAAATGTTAACAGTAACTCTGAGAGCTTACCCAGTGTAAGGGCAATTAGCTATAGGAATACATGTGGTTGTGAAGGCATTTGGCTCTGGGGCAGTTTTGCGTTTGAGGGGGTTTTAGTCATTTGTAGTTATTATTAGTATTATTAGCTATTATATCATCTACTTTGTATTTGTATTGTTATTTGTAACTAAGGGGGTATTTATGTTTGAGGGGCTGTTATATAATGGGTAATATTACTTTAGGGAAATATGCTGATGGATGATGTAGGATGTACATGGATACAGGAGATTGCTGGATATGAGCATACACATAGATTAGATACGGGCATACATACACACATACACACAGCCGAGAAAACATTTTACCAAGATGTGGAGGAAACGGACAGCAGAGTACTTACAACTGAGGCTTCTTCCATAAATATTTAGTACACTTCCACGAACAAAAACATCACATCAACAATCATAAGAATTACATTACTGTGCAACTGGCTTGCTAGCTTTAGCAAAATGTCTGCCCAGCCCTGTTGAAGACTCTGGAGCGCATACGGTAGGCCATCGGTAGGTAGGTAGGTAAGTCGGTAGGCCATCTAGTCATATCATTCAGATCACTGCCACAGATAAAAGATTTTGTTTTAATGTCAGAGCAGTTGATTTATTGATCACTTTTGGGGTGTGTCATGACCTCGGCCATGGGAGGGTGCCAAAGGCAACCCAGGTTTGAACTACATAGTCAACTGCATTACCCAGAGTGCCCCAGTGATTGCCTCCACCTGGAGGCAATCCCACTAGCAGGTCAATGATCCACACTTGGTAAGATAAAAGGATGCCAGGAAGATTTTCCAGCATGGATCAACTCTTTATATCTTTAAATGTTGTCTCGCCGATCTCGTACCGTTATCCTGTGTTTTATTTAATCTCCTACTGTTTTTGCTTAGTGCCTAACCTTTTTTGATGATTCCTAACACTCTTTTCCTATGTTTTTCCAGACTCATTTTGCCAGAGTGTTGGAGTGCCCTGTTTTGTTCATCCCACTAGTTTGGTATCTTCTGAGCATTTGTTATTCTTGTGTTTTGGTTTTCTGTCCCTTCCCCATTCTGTTGCTTCCTCACACTGTGCCTAAGTCTATTGTGTTGTTTTTTATATCACTTGTGTGCAAACAATAAAACTGCATTTGTCTCCAACAACTCTTGTGGGATCATTACAGGGTGTAAAGAGAATCTCAAAAATATAACAAAAATACTAAATGCTAAAAACTGCATTAACAGGCACAAAATGAAACATCTGTGCAAAAATATTTTATGTTGATTCTTACGATTACATTCAACACAAAAAAATATATATAAAAATCTTAATTTTCTGGCAGCAGTTTTAATTATCAGTAATTATCTTTAAAGTAGTAATTATCTTTTCCATAGTTAACATCTAATTTTTTTTTTTTAAACTAACAAAAAAAGAAAATTTAAGTAAAATGAAACTATTGGCATCAGGTGGGAGTGAGGTACTTTGTTCAATGTTTATCATTTTGGAGGATGAAACCTGCCATCTTCTGCTCACAAGGCTATTTTCTTAACCACAAGCCCACAGCTTAGCTTTTATTGTCAGTGTAAAAAGTACCATAAATCTAAGAATATTTTACATACAAAACAAGCACACAACATTTAATTTTACATTACAAAAGCTCAGGTGTTGCAACAAAATCTGTCAAATGTATTTTTTTTATTTAAATACATTAATAAACTGTCAAAATAAAAGCATTTTCTTTCTTTAAATGTAGGTTAAATGTACTCTACAGAAAATGCCACTACATTTCCCAAAAAATAATACTTTGTTTTTAGTGTTACTTTTGTTAAAAGTCTCATCTAAAAGCTGTTTTATAAATGTATTCCATTTATATAGTTTTTTTTTTTTTTTGCTAAATGACATGACATTTCAATAAACAGTTTATTCTTGTAATTTTAATATAATTTACTGTTGTTATGAAATGCAAGGAAAGTTTGTAAGTTTTACAGTTGAAAAGAGTATTTTTTTTAACGGTGAACTGAAGGTCTGTGAATTTTTTTCATTCACCCATTAAATTAGACGTTGCCCATTTAAGGTAACCGTGAATCACTTATTTAGCACAATGGACCAGTAGTGCAATTTTACTACAAACATAAATTTTAATTGCAAACTTTTCATTTCATCATTATTGTTTTACTAACTTTTGATATTTTAGCTCATTCACTTGTTGGATAAACTCTGGTGATATCAACATCTGGTGGTCTTGCCCATTTTGAAGCTGTAATTGAAAAACAGAAAGTGCCTCATTCAGGATGTTTTGTTGCAAAACACTCATGGTACTCCCTTAAGAGAAATGCTGGGAACAAATTTATGAACACTACATATTATGAACACTATACAGGGGTTGGACAATGAAACTGAAACACCTGGTTTTAGACCACAATAATTTATTAGTATGGTGTAGGGCCTACTTTTGCGGGCAATACAGCATCAATTCGTCTTGGGAATGACATATACAAGTCCTGCACAGTGGTCAGAGGGACCCGAACATCCCTTT